>JAHBCN010011225.1:0-29598 GCA_019359885.1 Listronotus oregonensis | reverse complement strand
AAAAGTGGGAAGTTCGAAACCCCAATTTGGGAAATTGAAAAGGGAGGGCAAAGTAATCCCGTGTTGCTCTGTTGGGAGCTGCAAGGGGAGGAATTATATTGGGAAAATTTTTTTCGGAGCAAAACCCGGGAAAATACCTATAAAAGAGGGACAGATCCCCACAGCTGATGGGCAAGAAATGAAGTTTTTCTGTAAGTGTGGATCATTAATAAAAGAACAGCTCTTCTTTAACCGAGTCAAGTATTTAGTTTTGGGGTGGGGGAGACGCCTTTCCCTTTAGACATGAGAACAATATTAAAAGAGGACGATCAGGAAAATTCGGGAATATTGGGTTTAAAAAAAGAAAAATGCTTTCTGGTTTTTAAAAGGGAACCCAAATTTTTTTGGAAGCTGCTAAAATTTGGATAAATGTGTTTTTGCCATTAAAGGGTTTAATTTTTAAAAGTAACAGCCACAAGTTTAAAAAAGATTTTTTGTTCCCGCAGAGCTTCCCCTTAAATTGAAAACGGATGACATTGGTAAAACATTTTTGCAATAGCGCCCTGTGTTTTGGGAAAGGCATTTAACGGGACAAAAATTTTTGGGCCCCAATCCAAGATTATTTTGGGAAAGGGATTTTTGGGCATTGATAAGCGCTTGTTTTCCAAATCAGGCCTATAAGGGGCCCAAGACATTGAATATTGGGAGTGGGGGTACTATCACGCAAAATTATGGTTAGAATTAATTTTGGAAAAAAGGAATTTTGTTAATGTGAAGAAGAACAAAGTCGGTCCAAAATTGAGCCCTGGGGCACCCCAGCATTAATTTGGTGGGCTGGAAAAATGACCATTTAAAAATTGATTACTTGATAAAGAAAGGAAACTGGCTAGCCAAGAACAAAGTTAGGTGAAAATTTTGGGGAAGGGATACTCCCTCCCCCCAAAAGGCTTTATTAAATTAAATAAGCCAAGAATTTTTTGGGAAATGTGACCCCCTGTTTTTTTTGGTAAAAGTAAAAATTATTTTTAAAAATTTTCCTTTTTTCAGCCCAACCCCCTAAAAAAAACCATTACCCAAACCAATGCAAAAAAAGTTTTTTTTTGTTTTCTATTTGTTCAGCTTTGCAAATGAATGTGTACCTATTATTTCATATAACCACGTATGTATTTACTAATAATTATTTTAATATTTTTTTGCTAATTAAGATCTTATGTTATATATTTAAAATTTTTTTTTCCTTTTTCAGTTTTTTTAAATTTCCCCCAAAGAAAATACTGGGTTAATGGGGTTTTGGCATTAGTAAACGCATACACCATGAGAGTAGTTCTTTAAAAGGCCCATCACAGAAATGGTGGAACAGACAATACATGACGATACGAAAGATTCTGATTTTTGTTTGGATAAGGGAAAATAAATATTATTTATTTTTTTCACCCCGCGGTTAGTTATTTAAAATTTTTTTTTAGTAATTAAACAAGGTTTTAAAATAGTTTTTAATTTTACTCATTATCAAGGATCGTTGGTTTATTGCTACTATTTAAAAAAATAAAAAAAAACAAACCCGTGAGGGGTTTTTTTTTAAAAAAAGGTTGATTTTTTTATTTAAAAAATTTAAAAAAAAAAAAAAAAATAGTTGATAAAATTTTTAAAATTTTCGAAATCCTTAAATTTTTAAATATCTCACTGCAGTCGCGAACCTCTTCATATCTTTGTAGATTTTTTAAATATTAAAAATTGCCCCAAAATTAAACCCCATGAACAAAACAACCGGGGGTATCATGGGAAAAGTAAGAGGGGTTTTTTAACCACAGGATTTAAAAAAATTTTTTTGTTTTTTTTAAAAAACCGTCGGGAATTTTAAAGGGATCGCTGCCCCCAAACTGGGTCAAAGCAAAAAAGGTGGATACCTGGACTTACCGGCCTAGGGGGTAATAAATTTCCAGACCCCCCTTAAAAAAAAACAAAAAAATTCACGGGGCCCGGGAAACGGTCATCGGTATATCTTATAGAATGGCCAAGCAGTTCATATCAGCTTGGACACAAAGAGAAAATCTTCTGTACTGGGGTTCCGGGGGGGGAAAAAACCCCCAACCCCCCAAAAATTTTTTTCCGGGGAAAAAGGAAAAAATTTTTTCCCCGGGGGAAAAAAAAAAACCAAAAAGGGGGGGGAAAAAGGGGGGGGGGCCCCGGGGGAAAAAAAGGGGGGAAAAAAAGGGGGAAAAAGGAAAATTTTTTTTTTTAAAAATTTTTAAAAAAAAAAAAAATTTTTTTTTTTTTAAAATTTGGGTTTTAAAAAAAAATTTTTAAATTTAACCGGCCACCGGAAAAATTTTGGGGAAAAAAAAACAAGGGGGGAAACCCCCTTGGGAAAAAAAAAGGGGGGGTTTCCCTTTTTGGGGGTTTTTTTGGGGGGGGGGGGGGGTTTTTTGGGGTTTTAAAAAAACCCTTGGGGGGGGGGGTTTTTTTTTTTTAAAAAAAAACCCCCCCCTTTTTTTTTAAAAAAAAATTTAAAAAAGGGGAATTTTTTAAAAAAAAAGAAATTTTTTTTTTTTAAAAAAAAAATTTTTTTTTTTTTTTTAAAATTTTTTTTTCCCTTTAAAAAATTTTTTTTTTAAAAAAAAAAAAAAATTTTTTTTTTTTAAAAAAAAAAAAAAATTTTTTTTTTTTTTTTTTTAAAATTTTTAAAAAAAAATTTTTTTTTTTTCCCCAAAAAATTTAAAAAAATTTACCAACAAAAAAAAAAAAAAATTTTTTGGGGCCAAAATTTTAAAATTTTTTTTTTTTAAAAAAAAAAAAAAAAAAATTTTTTTTTTTTTTTAATTTTTTTTAGGGGTTTTTTTTTTTAACCAAAAAAAACCCAAAAAAAAAAATTTTTTATTTTTTTTTAAATTTTTTTTGGGGATTTAAAATTTTTTAAAAAAAAAAAAAAACCGGGTTTTTTTTTTTTTTTAAAAAATTTTGGGGGTTTTTTTTCCCCTTAAATTTGGAAAGGGGGGTTTAAAAAAGGAAAACTTTTTTTAAATTTTTTTTTTTTAAAAAAAAATTTTTTAAAAATTGAAAAATTTCCTTTTTAAAAAATTTTTTTTTGAAAAAAATTTAAAAAAAAAGAAAAAATTTTTTTTTTTTAAAAATTTTAAAAAAAAAAAAAAAAAATTTTTTTTTTTTTTTCCGGCCAAAAAAAAAAAAATTTTTTTAAACAAAAAAAAAACCAAAAAAATTTTTTTTTTTTTTTAAACTTTTTTTAAAATTTTTTTTTTTTTTTTTTTTTTTGGGGGAAAAATTTTTTTCCCCCCCAAAAAAAAAAAAAAAACCTTTTTTAAAATTTTTTGAAAAATTTTTTTTTTTTTTAAAAGGGGGGGGTTTTTTTTTTTTTAAATTTTTTTTAAAAAGGGGGGGGTTTTTTAAAAAAAATTTTGTTTTTTGTTAAATTTTTTTTTTTTAAAAAAAACCCCTTTTGTTAAATTGAAAAAATACGATAATCATAGTGATCGTGTTCACGGATATAATATACCCTCATGGACAAAAATATGGTAATTGTCTGGACCAAAAATATTTATATTACAGTATAGTCTGTCTCAAAGTATATCGTTATGGCTTTTGACGGACCATACCCCAATAAACCTTTAACGATTTTATTACCTATTGTTATTTAAACCCATTTGTTCATAAGGGGGGGGTGGGGGTATTTCTTATATTAACCGTTAGGCATATAAATATTTTGGCTAATATTTTAGCGGCAGTGTTGAATAACCGTTTTTACTGTGCGTTTCGAAAAAGTTTTTTTACGAGAATATAATATTCTTGTCAAATCTTTTTGTCATTAGATGCAAAACAGGTTGTGAAAAATGTTATGAAACGTTAATCAGTAGGGTCTAATTAAACAAAAGCTTTAAAAGAAACCTGTCTACTTACACAAAACCCCAATACATCGTTTAGGGATATTATTATTAGTGAAGAATTAAAAAAAAAACGTAGTGATTTTCAATCTCACCGTATGACAATAGGATCAGGACCTAATAAGAAGGAAAATATATTGCCTTTATGAAAGCGGAGTTATTCCTACCTTGGATAAACTGAAAAAGAAGCTAGAAGAAGACCAAACCAATATAAATATTAGCCGTGCCACCCTCCATAGAGTTGTTTGTAAAATGGGATTTAAATACCGGAAAATAGACAAAAGACAAGTACTTGGAGATTTAATTACCTTCAAGAAATTAAAAGATATAGGTTAGAAAACACATCCATAATTTGCCTTGATGAAACAAGGTTCGATACCCCGACACAGTACCCAAAAGGGAAATTTCCCAGTAAAAACTGTCAGCAAAGCACCTTCAAATAAGGAAAACGCATAACCATAATACACGCTGGTTCAGAAGAGGTTTGTCCCAAACTGCTTGCTGTTGTCTGCAAAGAATATTAAGGCTTCTGGCTTGGACTATTAAAATATTAAGGCTTCTAACGTTTCAAAAATTATCTTTTAAAAATATTCCAAACAACAGTGTTATTGTCATGGATAACGCAACCTCCCACAGGGCCGTCTCTCACAAAGCACCAGCTTCATCAAGTTCAAAAACTGAAATCCAGAAATATTTGTTAGAAAATGATATTTATTTTGAATTCAGTTACAAAAAAAAACCCTCTTTTGGAATCCAAATTCATATGCAATTAAAAAACAATATGTCTGTGATTATTTGGCTGAACAGGCTGGGCATACTGTCTTACGGCTTCCTCCGTATCACTGTATGTTTAACCCCTAGAGAATTTGTGGAACCAATAAAATCAAAGATTTTACACCTCTTTAAGTCCCGTTTTTTATATAAATAATACCAGTTGAGAGTGGAAAAATTCACTACAGCACATTATAAAAATTGAGGACTCTTACATTTCTATCCAAAAAAACATAAATCCTATTGTTATTAATCTCAATGATGACTCTGATAGTGAAACAGAATTAGATTTAGATATTTAGATTAAAAATGTAATTATGTATAGATAATGCAGTTATAAATTTATTAAAACTTTGCATATATTTAATTTTTTAATGTATATAATTTTAAGATTATACTTACCTAAATAAACAATAAATTATAAATCTTTATATTATTAAAGTCCGCCCCTAATGTTCTGTCCTTTAATACCTACCGATCCGCAGTTTTATTGCTGTCGGCAGCTATAATCCATAAATGAAGGCAAGAGCTAACACGGTATACTTTGAGACAGACTATACATTTCACAATAATTCGTTGATTTCTCGTTTTACCTGCTACTGTAAGTTGTAAAACTCAAAAAACTTTGGGTACCCGCATGTAGGTCCGGACTTAAAATTTCCTTTATTATTGTATCTACTTTTTGGTATATTATGTAGGTTAAAGGCAAATTGCAGGTGTTTAATATAAAGCAGAGTCTTTTCACCTTAATTCATCAGTCGTTCATTCAGGAGTTTTTCAAGGTATTTTCGTGTGTGTTATTGAGCATCCAAAATAGCTAACCTAAACTATTGATATTAGTAGGTAATCAGGACCTGTACCCTTTCAAAAGGTGCGGTGTCTACACAATAGATATTTGTTAGGCTACTTATTTATGGCTGGGTTTACCACTGAGGGTTGTCATTTAAATATTATTGCGGTCAAAAAAGAATTATTGTGGAATGTACCATGCCACTTAAAAATCATCAAACGAAGTGAGTAAAATGTAAAGTGTTAAAAAAGGACAATCTCACAGTTGTGTATCATTACATTTGTTGTGTTACTGTTTAATACCACACTTTCTACAAAGTTTAAAAAACGCAGTAGTAAATTAAATGACAGTTATGGATTTAAAAATGTGTAACACTCTGGAGTTTATCAGTAACATAGCAAATATTGTAATGATGCACAACTGTTAGATTGTCCTTTTTTAATACTTTACATTCTACTCACCTCGTTTGATGATTTCTAAATGGTAATATTAATATTTTTGGTACAGACAATTAGCATTGCGTCTTATGGCAAATTTCAAGATTATTCGATATTTTTGTCCATGAGTGTAACAAGCTGTGGTAACATATTCAGTTTTTCGGAAACTTTCAAGCATAAGGGCATTTTTTCAATACTATCGAGTAATTTGATGGCTAAAATATATTTTTATCTTTTTTTCTTGGATGCTATAACATGCTCAAAAAGAGTCGTCAAACGGTCAAACTTTTAAATAAAACTGCAAGCAAGAAAAATTGCAGTAAGAAAAACTTTACGCAAGAAATCTTTCAAACTGTAAAACCACCTTAAGTAATTTTTTTTATTCTAACTTTTTTATTTTTTTTTTAATATTTACTTATTACACTTACTGTTCCTAAAAAAATCACTATTTTTTTGGCAGGAAGACTATTAAAAAATGTACAAGAGGTAAAAAGGATTCTAAAGACATCCCGTTACCTGATAAAAATATTTATTTTGTTAAGATGTTGATAAAATAGAAAATAAAGAAAACTGTTGATGTCACTTTTGTAAACTTTAATTTTTTCATAGCCGGTCACTATACCACGAAAAGATACCATTTTATAAGTCTAACCATTTACCAAAAAAAAATAATAGTATATTACATAACAAGTGTGGTAAGTAGATTTTTAGCGCACGCAAAGTGAAGTTTGCAAACGAGCCAAAGGCGAGTTTTGCATTCACTTAAGTGCGCTAAAACTGTTTACCACTCGAGTTATGTATAGTATTTTATCTACAACCCTCAGGTTTTTTTGGGATAATAATTTTTTCTCTGACGTTTATCCCAATTCTACCTAAAGCGATTAACTACCATTACCTCTCGTGTGAGCCATTGTCACAATGACACCTCCGCAAAGGTTTCAATCGGCAGTCGTAAATATAGGAAATGTGAGCAACTCTACTATTACGTTTAACTTTTAGGTATATTATCTGTATGTTAGGTAATTAACGTGGAGAGTAATAATTGTTAAACGATGTTTAAATAAACGATTTTTGAAAAGTCTTAGTACAAATGATCTTACCGCACTAGTGCGTAAAGTAACAGTTACCACACTAGAGCGGTAAAGTGACACTTTACCACCTTAAAATAGTGTTTGTAAAATAATTTTGCGCGTTTTTAAGAAATTTGGAAAAAACAATATTTCCCAATATTTTTGACCTCTAACGAACATATTTCAGATATAACTAAGTTGCATATTTCCTACTTTTATAAAATATTAATATTTATTTAAGGGTACCACATTTCCCGCGCTGACCACGTTATTGGCAAACTGGGTGCCATTAAAGGAAAGATCGAAAATAGGAACGCTAGTATATGCCGGAAGTCAAATAGGTATGTAAGCTTTCTTTAGAATTAATAAAATATTTTTCTTAGGCTTTTCTTATCCCAATTAGTTTAAATAACATAACGTTTCAACTGGTAGGTATCCCAAGTCGCCATCAAGTGTATATCATCATCCTGTTAAGGATGCCTCTCTTATCTAGTCCGCTTCTATTAATTTCTTTTACCAAAAGATTTGTATAAAAAAATCTTCGTTACCTATTTGCACATCATAGAATGTACCTAACACACTTTTTGGTTTTATAATTTCTTATATAATAGGATGTTCATCTAGTTATTTTTAAGCGAATTAAAATATTCTACAAGAACCTTCAATAAAGCAAATAAAATGCAAGTATTATTTAAAAAATATGTTTTTAAGGGGATTAATATTATTAAAATACCTGACCTGCCTGAATAGTTGTTCCGATTAGGTTCAGATTATCATAAAATTCTGCATCACAAGGACATGTCGAGATCTAGTTAGCCTAGATACTTTTAATTAAATAAAGTTTCATTACCAGTAAATCTGTAAATGCATTTTTATGTAATAACTTGCCTAAAAATAATCGTCTAACCGAGTTATCCACAACATTGATGATAGAGTAATTAAACAATATAAAATAATTTATATTTATCATTTTGGTCTTATTACAGGATAATAACTTATGAAATTGAAACAAATTAGGTACTAATCTTTATGGTATAAAGTACTTCCCAGGTACTTTTGCTCTATCCCACCAAAATATCTTATGTAAAATATGGTCCAAGTTTCTATTAAAAATCTCGGCTTCCTAAAGTACTAACATCTTCAATAATACCAAGTTCTGCCCACAATTTTATTCAAATCTTTTTTGTCTTGGCAAGTTTTTTATTAATCTGTCTCTATTAATAATAAAAACTGTCTGTATTAATAAAAAAAGAACATTTATTAATAAAGACAGGTCAGTATAATAGCAGAGCCCAAATAATGTCAAAACCTCGGAACCCAGCGACTGTGTATAAAATTTAAAATAAACTATTGAACTTAATAGTTTATATCCTCTATAAAAATGTTTACCCCTCAAAAATTGCCGCTTTTTCCCTTCTCGGGGTTGGAATTTTTTTATCAAAAATAAGTACGAAAGTGGATAGATTGACTAATTCTAAGCAACTTTGTTTTATAAAGTTTTTCCGAAAATTTTAACCAAAAAAAACACGTTTTCAGACGGTTTTTCGCAAGTACCTCGAAAAGTAAGCATTTTTTAGAAAATATCATTCTGACCAAAAATGTAGCTTATAAAAAAACAACAAGAATGGTGAGCTTTTGATGTCCATAAACCCAATACAAACGGAGTTATAGCCTGTTGAAAGTTGGTTCTTATTCGTCAAATGCAAACATTAAAAGTTTCAACGTAATATAACCAAAAAACCATACATTTTTCGGGAAAAGCTCATAATACCTTTTTTAAAGTACTTGAAAAGACCTTTATTTTTATTTTTTACAAAATCTGTAGCGCTAAAATTAAGCGAGTTATGGCCAAAATAAAGTTGATCTCTATTTTTTTTTTTGGATGAAAAAAATGTGAAAATCATCCCCTAATTACCACCCCAAATTGAAAATTATCTTTGTCACCTTACAATTTACTTTTTTTTATGTATTTGTAATATACTTAGGAAGTTTGACTGGTTTAAAGTGCATATTTTTTAAAAAACTAGAGCTTAAAGTGAAAGATACTTTTTTTAATTTTGAAAAAAATAGCCTTTTCTTAAAATAACTCAAAAACCATTAATGATGCGTAAAATTTTGTAGAATACAAAATTGTGGGTTTTCTTTTACCAAAAATTTTCGTTTTGTTTTTGTTTACGTATCATTAAGGGTTTTTGAGATATTTTGAAGAAAATGCTATTTATTTCAAAATTACATAAATGTCTCTTTCACGTTAAGCTCAATTTTTTTCAAAAATATGCACTTTAAACCGGTCAAACTACTGAGCATATTATAAATACAAAAATAAAGTTAATTGTAAAGTGACAAGATTATTTTCAATTAAGGGTGGTAATTAGGTGATTTTCACATTTTTTCATAAAAAAATAGAGATCAACTTTATTTTGGCCATAACTCGCTTAATTTAGTTAAAGATTTTGTAAGAACAAAAAATAAAGGTTTTTTAAGTACTTCAAAAAAGGTATTATAAGCTTTTGCCAAAAAATGTATCGTTTTTTGGTTATATTATGTTAAAACTTTTAATGTTGGCATTTGACGAATAAGAACCAACCTTCAGCAGGCTATAACTCCGTTTGCATTGGGTCCATGGACATCATAAGCCTACCATTTTGGTGGTTTGTTATAAGGTGGTAAGTTATAATAATTGGCAAAAATTATATTTTCGATAAAATGCTAACTTTTCGAGTTATTTGCGAAAAACCGTATGAAAACGTGTTTTTTTTAGTTGAAAAATTGACATATTCAATTGCGAATAACTCGAAAAGTAATGCCTTTCGAAAAAAACTTTATAAAACAAAAGTCGCTGAGAATTAGTCAATCTATCCACTTCCGTACTTATTTTTGATAAAAAAAATTCCACCCCCGAGAAGGGGTGGCATTCATCCCCAGGGAAAAAGCGGCAATTTTTGAGGGGTAAACATTTTTATAGAGGATATTAACTATAAAGTTCAATAGTTATTTTAAATTTATATACAGTCGCTGGGTTCCGAGGTAATAATCAAAGGTGACTCCACTATAAAGCTTGCGAAGTTAAAATTATTGAAAGAACTTGGTCTAATATTAGGTCTTAGTACTGTAAGAGGCTGAGATTTTTGAATAGGAACTTGGCCCTTATTTTACATAAGTGTTTTTGGAAGGATACAATTTTTCATAAATTCATACTATAAAGTCGATCACGATTCGTTCGCGGTCCGATTTCGGTCTGGTAACGTCAGTCTTGAACCGTCAATAATCGAAGTCGGATAGTCGGATGTATTTGGCTCATAATAATAAAATAATTGTTAAAGTATATAAAGATCCACACAGACATCGTTATTACTTAGAATTAACTTAAAAATTCAATATTTTTAATTATTTAATAGAAATTTTATAAAGTCTTTCAAATACATTAATTACATTTGATGCAATTGTCGTTTTAACGGGTACTACCTGACTGAACCGGGAACAAAAGAGCATTCATATTATCGATACTTGTCATGTCAAGTTCGATCTCGCTCAAACAAAATTTTTTCAAGACTAATCGCGACTGAAATGGGATTTGACCCAAAACTTGACTATTACGGATAGTACATGGTGCGGCAGCATAACTTCCTTTGTTCAATTTTTAATTGCGATTGCGATTTAATAAAACGCATTCTATGAATCAGAAAGTTTTAATATGGTTTTTACAATGTTGCTACATACCTTAAGTTTTGTTTTACATAGCTTTGAAGAGCAAATCAGGAAGGTGACATTCGATACATTGAGTAAACCGATTTCTGGCGCTTCTCATGAGTCTTTCAAGTATAGCAGGCGTTATGTTGGTAATTTATTCCTGGATGTTGTTCTTTAAATCTTGAAGGGTCCTTGGACGGTTAACATAAACACAGGAATTTAAAAAAAAACCCATAGAAAAAAATCACAAGCAGATAAATCGGGATATCGTGCCGGCCATTTCAAATCGCCCCTGATCAAAAAAAGGAAGTTATGCTGCTGCGCTAGAAATCGGTTTACTCAATGTATCAAGAATGGGGGACGTCACCTACGTAATTTGCTCTTCAAAGCTATGTAAAACAAAACTTTAGGTATGTACCAACATGGTAAAAACCAAATTAAAACTTTCTGATTCATACAATGCGTTTTATTAAGTTTTGAAAAAAGTATGTTATGCTGCCGCACCCTGTATGAATGCAAACAATGTTTTATTTAAAATTATTTTACCAGACCGAGATCAGACCGAGATCAGACCGCGAACGAACCGTGATCGACCTTATAACTCCTGGGTTATAACTTCGTGGTTTTAATAATGAACCTCTTTCCGTCGGATGGCTATATTTGGCGTAAATTGTAGCATGTGTTCTTTGTGGCTAACCGCACTTCTATACCTATTTGTTTTGCCGTTTTATCGTAATAGACAACTGTGTTGTCAGTGGTCCATAGAATAAGCTATGAATAAAACACCGGGTCTGTATATTCTAAGACGTCTTTGGTCTTGACTGGCCCTTTTTGTAAAGCGGTGTTGCCTGAGAATTTCTGGGTTCACGGGATAGAATACTATGATTAATGAATTTTATATAAACATATAAGTACTTATATTTATAAACAGCTTTTTATTAAACCCAAGTATTTTAATCGCGAAATAATTGCACCTGAGGTGTGGGTTAACCTTATAATTAAATGCCATTTGACAGTCTATTAACAAGGATTGAAACACAAAAATAAATTATTTTCGAAGCCATAACTTCCACATGACTTTACCAAGGAAGGTATTATTTTCGAAACCATAACTTTCACGTTACTTTTTCACACTTAATATTTTTATTTTACTCTCCGTATTCTTGGTATTCATAAGATATGTTTTTTGGTTTATAACATCTTAAAGGAAAAAGTTTTTTCCTATTTTTTGCTTTCACTTTGTTTGGCTTACCCTGTATACCTACCATGGTTTATAAGCATAATATGTCGAAATACCTGTAACTAACAACTATGCATTCTTTAACCAAAGAGCTATAAAAACTGGTTTAAATTAGTTTAAAAATATTTATCGTAATCAAGAGCGTAAAGTTTTGATTTGTTAATAATAATTTTAACTCAGTATTATTAAGATAAACATTGTTTTTAATTTTATGCTGAATAAAAAATTTAAACAAATACTAAATAGATTAATTAATTTGCTGTTACGAAAATAGTATAATTGGATTTAAAGCCTTGTAAATTTATTTTGCGTAAATCATCAATGCGCGGCACGCTTCATTATATTTTTTTATCATTAGAGATGTTTTAGCATAAATAATGGGTATATGTTCCGTAAATATGCCGCGAATACAGAAACCGTGAATATGGAATGGTTGAATGAATAGAAGTTTTTGACCATATTGATTAATTATTATATTCAGGCTTAGGCAATGGTTTAAAAAAATTTGTTTTTTTTTTGCTTGGCCGTTTTTATAAGTTTCTTCAATTCAGACTGATATTCAGCAGTGGCATTAGCAATTTGCCTCTTAAAAATAAGACTTCGTTCCATAGACGGATTAATTTTCATAAACAAATCGCACAGCTTATTTGCCATTCTTAAACCTTCACTAAGAATTTTCAAATTAAATGTCACGTTGCGCCCGTGCTTGTTGAAGCCTCTTCTTCATTGGGCTGTGAAATTAACATTTCCCCTAAGTTGGTTTTAATCAAATCTTCATCTTGCGATTCAAGCAATTTCTGAATGTCACTTGATTCTATCTGTTCGAACCCATCTCGTCCTATACCATTCGCTATTTCGGCTATTAGTCCATTTGACGACGCGTTTACAAAGGATTTTCGGTTGGATGCCTACATATTAAAATTCTTTTTATCAATGCGTATGTACCGATGTACCGATTAGATCCGCGAATAAAGAAATCTTTAGCCGCGAATATAGGAATTGAGTCGCTTTTTTTTAATCCGCGAATAGTGAAAACGCGAATAAAGATAGCGCGACTAAGGAGTTTTGGCTGTATATTTTATTGGAAAGTTAAAGCTTTGTCAAACATGAAAGCGTAAGGGGTATTAATTAGATAACAAGTTTGAACTGCTTTAGCCGCTAAATAGAAAATTATTCCAGTTTCTTTATACATACCAGTTTAAAAACGATGTTTTTTTTACTCATTAGATTGGACCGCAAACGTAACGTATTTAGTTCATAAAACAGTTTTATTTTGCAACTAATTATATATGTAGGTACCATTTAATTTCCCTAAAAGATTTAGATCACCCAATATCCAATTTAATTTACCAAATATTTCCTTTTATAGGAACAGTTGTTGGAAACTCTGTAAGTGGAGCCCTAATATCAGCCACAAATGATTGGGCAATAGTATTTTATTTCTTTGGAGCTATTGGGATAATATGGTTTATTTTCTGGATGATGCTTTGTTATCCAGACCCAGAATCTCATCCATTTATTAGCGACAAGGAGAAAATATATTTGGGAGAACATATCAGTAAGTACAATCACAGAAACAATAATGAAAACTCGCACGCACTTATAATTGGAAGAAAAATTCCTTCCCTATCTCTTGGAAAACTACCTTATTGCAAGCTAGTAAGTAAAGCTAAATTTTTAAAATTTTCAGTGATTGGCGTAAATTCGGCTACTGAATCAGTCAGCATGTAATAAAATGATGACGATATTTCTGACATCACATCGCCTTTCCCTATCACCGTTCTGAGGAAACGAGGCGTCTAAATTACTCTGTCAATTACATTGATTTAAAATGCCACATTCACCACAAGTCTAAGAGTTGGCACCCCCCCTAACAACCTGTAAGGTACAAAGCTAAAATTTTTTTTTATGATCAATTTAATAATATTAAAAAAAAATCAGTATCTGGCAGGATTGTCTCGGTCAAAAAATATTTTTTAGGATAAAATTTTTCGTTTTTTTTTAAAAAAAATAGTTTTTTTTTATACATTGTTTTTTTTTAAAAAAAAAAAACATTATTAATAAAAAAAATTTTTCGCTTAATGCCAAGTGTTTATTTTTATATCGTGGTAAAAGTTTAGATTGCTAAAAAAAAAAAAATTTTTTCAGAAATATGTTTTTTTAAATTTTTTGAAGTGTCAAATTTGATTGAAAATTTTTTTCCCTTTTATTTATAAAAAATTTAAAAAAAAAATTTCACAGTTTGTTATTTAATTGACTTTAAAAAATTTTCCCGGGACGATTTTTTTTACTGCACTTAGAAATTTACGAAAAATACTTTAAAACCCATCAAAAGACAATTATTTTCTTAAGAATCGCGATTTTTCATCTATTTCATTTCAAGTAGAAGACTAGAAAATATGATATTTCTCCCTTTTTAAAAATTAAACCATCGTCAAAAAATTTTTTTTTTTTTTTATCTTGGGAAGTCCACGAAGGCTGATGCCAAAGTACTAACGTACCGTGGGTGTCTTCAGTGTGGTGAGGGATTTTTTCCCCACAGGGGTTTTTAAAATTTTTTTGGAGTTTGGGGGGGGGAAAAAGGGAAAAAAACTTCTGGGGGCAGCGGGTTTCCCAAAAATCTTGACACTCTAGGAAAAAAGGAACAAAAAAAGGGGCGGGAAGTTGGGGGCCCTTTTTAACTGAACTGTAAAAGGATGCATAAGAGTTGCACTCCCCGTGTTGCTCTGTTGGGCTGCCAAAAAAAGGAAAAAACCCCCCAAAATTTCCCTCTGAGCAGAAGCCGTGAAAATACCTATAGAAAGGCGATCCCCACAGCTCGACGATGGGCAAGAAGGGGCCCCCCTTCGGGAGCGTTGGATCATTAATAAGACGAACAGCCCTTTTTTGAATGGAGTCCAGAATAAAAATTTTTGTAGGGGCCCCTTTTTCCCCCCCAGAAATGAGAACAATATTCTAAAGGGGGGTCTGATTTGGGAAAAAAGGGGGGATACAGATTGGAAGAAGAAAATTTTTTGGGGGCCTGAAAGAGGAATCCAATCTTTTTGAAGCTGCCGAAGCTATGGATGAAATGTTTTTGTGCCAGTTGAGGTTATTCTAAAAAATAACGCCGACCAGATTAAACGATTTTTTTGTTCTGCAAAATTGGCCGCTCATATGGGATGGGGCATTCGCAGATTTTTTTTGCGACAGCGAACATGACTGTGTTTTTGAGGTTTAAAATGAACAAAATTTTTTGGGGCCCCCAAACCAAGACAAGTTTGAGGTCTTGTGAAAGAGATATCTGCATTGACCTGCGCTTTTTTTCCCCAAAAACAGAATTACACGGGGGCCCAAGAAATTGAATACTAGGTGGGAGGGTACTATCGTAAAAAAAAAATATGAAGGGGGTTGATTGTGGAAGAGAGAAGATCGTTAATGTGTAGAAGAAAAGCGTGGGTGCAAGCACTGAGCCCTGGGGCACCCCAGCATTAATTTGGTAGAAGCTGGAGGAATGACCATCTCCCCTTTTAAATGATAAAAAGTCGATTAGAAAGGAAACTGGAAACCCCAAAAGCAAAGTTTTGGGGGGAAGACCATAAGAAGGAAGTTTGTTAAGAAGCCCATCATGCCAGCCCCAAACGAAAGCTTTGGATATGTAAAAAGCAACGATCGGGGTTCACCAAAAAACTCAAGGGACTTGTTCCAGTTGGGGAGACAAAGGAAGAAGATCAGCTGTGGATCTACTGTGACGGAATCCATATTGTCTATCATGTAAGATCTTATTTTTTTCCAGATACTTTAAGTTTTGGGGAAATTTAAATTTTTTTTTTCCATTACTTTGCAGACAACGGGGAAAAAAAGAGATATAGGTCTATAGTTAGAAGGAGACTTTTGGACCCCTTTTTTTTTTGGGGGCAGGTTGCACACGTGCAGTTTTTTCCCAAATTCCGGGAAAATGCCCGTGTCGTAAGAGATTCGAAAGAGGCGAGTTAAGATGGGTGCAAGCTCGGGAGAAATTTTTTTTTTAAAACGATTGCTGGTATGCCATCCACCCAGAGTTTTTTTTGTATTAAGGGGAAGAAAGAATACGCTTAAACTGTTTGACTTTAAAAATTTTATCGGACATTTTATGAGAAACAGGGACAATTTTTGGGGAAAAGGGGGAAAAAATAGGAGGATCAAGCGTAGAATTGGCAGCAAATTGTTTGGGAAATAGTTTCGCTTTTCCTTTGGAGGTAGAGAAAAATTCCATCTTCAGAGATTAGGGGTGGAAAAGAATTTGTGCAAAAGTTCTAATTAAATTTTTGGCAAAGGCCCAAAAAAAATTTTTCTGCCTTTTGGGGGCAAGAAAAACTTTATTTTTTTTTTCGATTGTTAAAACGGTCTTTGGCTTCTGAGATGGTCTGATTATATGATTTTTTTTTCGATGCTGGGGCCCCCCGATTTTTTTGGGCTGGGGTTTTTTTGAAACTTTTTTTTGGGGTTGAAGTTTTAAAAGTCTGGCTTTTTTACAGGATTTTTGAAAACCACGGTTTGTGATTTGAAGTTATGGGGGTTTTTTTTTGTGTGGGAAATATCTCAATGCCTAGTTGAATTGT
Source organism: Listronotus oregonensis (assembly GCA_019359885.1). Taxonomy (NCBI): domain Eukaryota; kingdom Metazoa; phylum Arthropoda; class Insecta; order Coleoptera; family Curculionidae; genus Listronotus; species Listronotus oregonensis. Next base: position 13,145 of record JAHBCN010011225.1, on the reverse strand, counting down.
TTCGGTAATTTGTTTACATATTTCTGAAGGATCGTGAGTAGAAAACAGGTAGGATTCCAATGGTAGCTGGCAAAGAAATCCCCCTTTGGGCCATCCCAGTCGGCCCCCCTTTAGTGCCAGACGGTTCGTGGCGGCATGCTTTCAGTTTTTTTCAAAATGAGTAGAGTATGATACGGTGACCAAACCATGGTCAGAGCGACCAAGGGGGGAAATTGATGCTTAATAAAAATTCGGGGGGGAAGTAAGAAAAGATCTAGGGGGGGTTTTTAAATTTTGGGTGGGAACCCTAGGAAAAAAAAAGGGAGGTTCCATAATTAGATTGGTGAGCGAGTTGCTGATTGCGAAATTTTCCCCCGCTCTGCCTTGTGTTTTTAGTTTTTGTGGAGCCCAGCCAATATTTTTATAAGCCAATCACCCAAGCGAAAGCAAATTTTTTTCCTTTAAAGACAGCCGGCCGACCCGGGGTAGTTTTTGGGGGTTTTCCTTTTTGCATCACATTCAAGAAAGGTTTTTGCAGGTATTTGCTATTACCTATTGTTTTTAAAATTTTTTATTTTTTTTAAAAGGATAACATTTTCTCAATGTTCTGTAGGTAACTGCAGTATTGTTCAAGTGATTGTAATTAATTTCTTCAATATTCTAAGGATAAATTAGATTAATTATTTTACATATATTTTCTATAAAGTTTACTAATATAAAAAAATCATGCAGGCGCCAAACTTTTAAATTGACGACGTTGTAACTCAAGGCCAAGTCGGAAATCCACCCTTCAAAGAGTGACTAGACTTATTAGAATATTATTCAACGATGACCGTACCGCCTAATAAAATTTACAAGGCTTGCCAATTTTTTTTTAAGACAATTTTTTTAAGCGTGTTTAGTTTTTTTGTTGTTGTATCTAAAAAAAGGTATCCGGTTGAATTTTACTTAAACCCAAAAACAGATTTTTTTGGACTTTTTTAAATTTTACGCAAAACTTTGTCCATGTTTAATACAAAATCTCCAAGGAAGGCCGGGGTATTGAGGACACGATAAAAAAAATTGGTTTTTTTTTCATATACACTCAGTGCTTGCCTTTTTTTAAAATTTTTTTTACCTATTTTTCAGGTCGAAAAAAAATTTTGGGGAAAATTTTTTTAAAAAGGGAATTAAATGGACTTATAAAAGGGCAAAGTACTTTAAATTTTTTTTTAAATAAAGTCAAAATTTACGGTCAAATTTAATACTTGTAATGTAAAATTTAAAAATTTATATCCATGAAAGTATTTACTCCAGCACGGGGGGGATTTACAAAATTGAGTAGGTGAAGTTTTAGGCCAAAAAAAAAAATTTAGGGATTAAAATTTGGTATACTATAATTCCGGTATAAAAATTTTGGAAAAAGGTTAATTAAATCCAATTTCCTAGGGGGGGAAGGGGGGGGAAAAAATTTTTGGTGGAAAAAAACAAAAAAAATTTTTATTGGATTTACTATTAGAAGAAATTGGGACGAAGAAATTTTATAAAAGCATGTGCAAAGAAAATGAACAAGTTCATCCATTTTTAAAACCAGAACTGACAAAAGGTTTTTTCAAACTTTAATAAATAGACATTTATTGAAAACAAAGAAAATTTTTGGAATTTTTTTTGATTAAATATTGCTCAGTTTAATTATATACTGGACTTGATAAAAGAAGATCTAACCAAACAGTCCTTCCAAGTGAATTTTTTATTCTTTGTTTTTTATATGATGAAATTTTTTAAATGTAAAGGAATATTTTTTTAACGATTCCGCCAATTTTTTATCTTCCTCTGCGGAAAAAAACTTTCGACAACACGACTTTGAAAAACCGGGGGCTGACGCTTGACTGCCTCGAGAGGGGGGGGCCGCGGCTTGTAGCCGCCAGCGGTTGACGTCAAAAAAATAAAAAAGTACAGGCGTTAGGCGTTGGCGCTGGCGGCCCCCCCCATAGGAAACACACCTTTTTAAATATCTTTATATTTGTTTTTTTGGTTTTTTTCTACCCTGTTATCTTTTTTTTGTATCACTTTTTTTTTTTTCCCGCAAATATTTCAAGCAAAAAAAAAAGTAATCCCTTAAACCTTCTTACATCTCCTCCCCAAAGGGCGTTGGTAATAGCTCAAATTGGTCACGACTGGGGCTTTTTCACCATGGTTACAGATCTTCCTAAATACATGAAGGACGTATTACACTTCAACGTCAAGGAGAACGGAATCTGGTCTTCCGTACCCTATGTTCTGATGTGGATCGTATCTATGAGCTCCGGCTGGTTGTGCGATTGGTTGATACACAAGGGACACATGAGGATATCTTTTGCTAGAAAGTTTTTTACGACTTTAGGTAGGTTATTAATTATAGTTTTGTTGCTTTGTAGGTGGTTATTTAACCAGCTTGATTGTAAAGTGAAAGTCCACGGAGCTATGACTGATACAAGGTATTCTATCGAGGACTGAGTAGAGCCTTATTTGTGGCTTTTTTCATATTAAAAAAAAAGTGAGAAAAGCCATCTTGTGTATTTTTTTTGGAATACTTTAACAATTTATTCGAATTCAAATAAAGGAGATATGACAAAATTAATATTTATTTTTCAAAGGGGCAACTTACTTTTTGGTTAGTGCATTTAAACAAAAACAGAACTGACTTAATTCATATGAAAAAATTACGATTTCAATTAGAAAATAAAAAAAGCTTACAATAAATACCTAAATACTAAAACACAAAAAAATCAATATTGTGTCAGAGTCTAGCGTTTACTTCTACATTTAGTACATATTTGTACATGTAAAACATAATTAATACCAACATTATTGACAAAATATTTTTAATAATTTTAGTGTTGTGTGCCGCTAGTCTTTAATAGAATAGTTATTTTTGTAACAAGTACCCAAAATCAAATTTTCTGGGACGAATTGTTGATGTTTAAAAGCAGATAAGTCCCTACAACGCCAGTCAATTTTTAAAATGTCAAAATTAAAAAAAAATTAGGTGTTTAATCGTGTATTGCTATGACGACTTATTTAAACGAAAAAAAAAATCATTTTACGGGTTAAAATGAGTCCGTAAAATAGCCCTTTTTTGAAGCGAATACAAAAATATGGTTTTTTGACATTTAGGTAATTATTTTCATTGTCTTACCTTCCCATTTTCTAATTCTATTTTTTAATTTAAATTGCTAATTTTTTAAATGAATTAAATTATTTTTGTTGTTACAGCAAATAAATACAAAATCATTTTTATTAAAACGTATCGAAAAAAAAGGGGCGCTTCCAAAAATAAACCAAAAAATTAGGTATCCCATTAGGAAAATATTAATTTTATGTCGAACCTCTTTTGTTTTAACTCAAATCATTTTTTTTGTATACTTTCAGATTATACAGGAAAAATACACAAAATGGATATTTTACATATTTTTGAAATACAAATAAATTCACAATTACTGGATAACCTGTACAATATGTCATAAAGGTTTCTACAGTATGTTCGGCGATATGGTAGTAAAGGAAAAAACAAGACCAAAAATGTCATTTTTCGAAGAAAAAACATTCTTTACAAAAAAAATACTTGCCAAAAAAGTACGATTGTCGATTCAAGGGTGTCCAAAAAGTAAAAGTTTTAATATTTCTTCAAGAGTTAATGCTTTTTTAAAAATTGTTTTAAATCATCACATCTTCTAAGATACTGATTTTTATCAAGTTTAAACAGAATTCATTTTTTGCTTTAAATTTGCGATTTAAATACGACCTTTGATTAAGTAACTCAGAACTAATTTATTTTAGTTAAATCGTCATTGTTAGTAACTTTTAAAGATTTTATTAGTTTAAAATATTAACACCAAATTTTTTAGTGATACCAAAGACAATTGTAGTTATCACTAACTACAATTGTCTTTGGTGATACGTAAATGTAAAGCAAAAAATTGTTGATATCCAAACTTAATGGATATTAATACATCAATATCTTAAAAGATGTGACAATTTGAGAAAATTTTCTTATATAGCATTTTGCTAATAACTTTGGAATAAGGAAAACAATTTTTTTTCACTTTTTGGAAACCCTGTATTTTGTTTTTTTAATTAACAATCGTATTTCTTTAGCAAACAAATATTTATATAAAAAATAAGTTTTTATGAAAAATTAAATTTTTGGTCTGTTTCTCCTCGTGTCTGTAACATCGCCGAAAAAACTGTATATAAACTTGGCGTTACTCATATGGGTTTATATTCCATACACACTTTTCTATACAGGGTGTCCGAAAAATACGTGTTAAAAATTTCTGACCTCAAAATAGGTAGATTTAAGCCAACTTAACGTGGATTTATACAGACAAATAGCAGACATTAAGACACCACGGTACGTTAGTACTTAGGCATCAGCCTTCGTGGACTGTCCCAAGATAAAAAAGACAAATAGATATGACATAAAGATAAAAATAAGGAATAGTAAAGGAAATAGAAATAACCTTATTTATACAGCAAAATAAAATAAAAATAAGAAAGAAGAGTTATAGTCTCTCTCAAAGTATATAGTTATGGCTTTTGACGGACCATACCCCAGTAAACCTTTAACGATTTTATTACCTATTGTTATTGGGTAAACCCATTTGTTCATAAGGACAGGGGTGGGCCAGGTATTTCTTGAGTATTAACCATTAGGCTATAAATATTAGGGCTAATATTTTAGGGGTAGTGTTGAATAACCGTTTTTACTGTGCGTTTCAAAAAAGTTGTTTTACGAGAATATAACTATGTCGTGTCGAAATCATTTGTCATTAGATGCAAAACAGGTTGTGAATGTGTATGAAACTTTAATCAGTAGAGGTCTAATTAAACAAGAAGCTTTAAAAGAAACCTGTCTACTTACAAAAACTCCAATATCATCGATAAGGGATATTATTATTAGTGAAGAATTGAAGAAAAGAAAAAAACGTAGTGATTTTCAATCTCACCGCATAGACAATAGTGATCAAGACCTAATAAGAAGGAATATATATTGTCTTTATAAAAGCGGAGTTATTCCTACCTTGGATAAACTGAAAAAGAAGCTAGACGAAGACGAAACCAATATAAATATTAGCCGTGCCACCCTTCTTAGAGTTGTTTGTAAAATGGGATTTAAATACCGCAAAATAGACAAAAGACAAGTAGTAATGGAATCGCACAGATTACGCACTTGGAGATTTAGCCAAAACTGTCAGACGAACGCACCTTCAAATAAAGGAAAACGCATTACCATAACACACGCTGGTTCAGAAGACGGATTTGTCCCAAACTGCTTGCTGTTGTCTGCAAAGAATATTAAGGATTCTAGCTTGGATTATCATGAGGATACAGTGCAGAACTTTTTGAAAGTTAGATCATTTGTGGAACCAAGTAAAATCAAAGATCAGAGCAGAAAATGTTACACCTACTTTAAGTCCCAGTGTTATAAATTTGATAAAAAATGTAATTACTACTATACCAGTTGAGAGCTGGAAAAAATCACTACAGCACATTATAAAAATTGAGGACTCTTACATTTCTATCCAAAACAACATAAATCCTATTGTAATTAATCACAATGATGACTCTGATAGTGAAACAGAATTAGATTTAGATATTTAGATTAAGAATGTAATAATATATAGATTATGCAGTTATAAATTTATTAAAACATTGCATATATTTAATTTCTTAATGTAATTTTAAGATTATACTTACTTAAATAAACAATAAATTATAAATCTTTATATTATTAAAGTCCGTCCCCAATGTTCTGTCCTTTAATACCTACCGATCCGCAGTTTTATTGCTGTCGGCAGGTATAATCCATAAATGAAGGCAAGAGCTAACACGGTATACTTTGAGACAGACTATACCAATCAGAAGTTTCTAGTGTCAACGAACCATAATATAAATCTCTGGTAGTATATTTATTCTTTTTTGTTTTGTTTTTTATTTTGATGTGCGTTTAAAGATCTAAAATAAATGAAGTAGGATGAGTGGTTGTAATGAGAATCTAATTTTAAACGTTCAAAGCTTTTCGATTTCAAGCTTATATTACAAATAGGACGCAAAATTTAAAATAAATAAATAGCTGTCGCAAAAGTCACCTTGTCATTTGATTACATATGTTTAAAAACCGCATGCGTACTTGTGATTTTAAATAAGAATTAAATAAGAAGTATTAAGTTTTTTTTTTGATTTTATGTTATTTATCCGAATAAACGCCTTATAAGAATAAGTTATATTTAACTCTAAATAAAAAATAATATAAAAATAAAATAAGATATTTATTTATTAAAGTTGCTTCGTTTAGTCGGTAGAGAGCGCAATTTACGAAAAAATATTGGATTTCCTTTTTTTTTAAACGAGACATTTGACGACAATTTTTAGTGGTCACAAGATTACCTAAAAGAAAGTAAAACATAATAAAATAATGTCATTAATAAACATTTTTTCTAATTTTACATATCAATACATTTATGACAACCCATATATTTTTTTCTGGTAAATGTAAGTACTTAAAATATTTCTTAATGAGCAGTTTTTTCAAGAAAAAGGATACTTCTGTGCAAACATCAATAAATATTTAATATAATAATAGAACAAACAACATATATGCAAAATGACCGCCATTCTTATATACTTAATAACACTCTTGAAAAAATTTAATTCGACATTATCCAGAAATTTAGGAAAAAAAACAATATTTTACAAAATTTTTGTCACTTTCCGCCAGTAAGACGAAGAGAGTTTGGATTAATGAAAGGAAGAAATTCATAAATTATATTTTTTTGAGATTTCATTATGTTCTAAAAGGGTAATATTAAAAAAAACCAAAGACTGTAAATTAAAATTTAAAAAAATCAATTTATTACTTACTAAATCATAATTTTGCTAATATTATCTAATTGATTAAATTAGGTGTGTTAATTTAGGCATGTTAAAAATTATTATAACAAATATTTAAAAAAAGATAATTATTATAAATTATCTAGGTAAATTGAAATACTTCCAGGGTTATGGTTAAATTAAAAGTAGATATTGTATTTAATTAAAGAAAATAAATTAGCTTAGATTTAATGGTTTTAAGTAAGATTTAGATAATAATGTATTTTTTGTTTATTCTTTTTAGCTTCTATGGGTCCAGCAATGTTTATAGTTATAGCTTCCTATGTGGGATGTGATCGAATGTTAGCCGTAGGAATGTTTACCGTTGGCATGGGATTTATGGGCACATTCTATTGTGGAATGAAAGTCAATGCATTAGATTTAAGCCCAAATTATGCTGGTACCATTATGGCTATTGTTAATGGCATTGGTGGACTTACAGGCATTATAGTACCGTATTTGGTTGGGGCGCTAACTGAAAATGTAAGTTATTATCATGTAACTAAATTTAACCAATACGAGGTGTGTCTAGAAAAGACCGGGAATTTTCAGTTTTTGAAAAAAATATTTATTTATTCGTCTACATTAATGTTGTTGCCTTGAAAATAGCCCCCATTAGATATTATCCAATTGTGCCAGAGCTTCTTTTAATCCTTTAAACAAATGCGCTTTTAATGTCATCTGTGCTTTTAAACTAACGACCCTTTAAGGTTTTTCTTATTTTTGGAAATAGGAAAAAGTCACACGGAGTCATGTCTGGCTAATGTGGAGGCTGGGGTATCGAAGCAATGAAGTGTGAGCAGGTGCATCATCGTGATGCAGAAGCCTTGAATTATTTTTCCATAAATCAGGGCGTTTTTTGGATTGCTACACGCAAACGACATTGAACTTGTAGATAGTACTCCTTATTGACCGTTTGACCTCGTGGCAAGAATTCATGATGCACTATGCCATTAAAATCAAAAACACAATAAGCATAACCTGCACGTTGGACCGCACTTGTCTAGCCTTTTTCGGTCTTGGCAAGACAAAATGCCTCCACTGGAGGGACTGAGCCTTAGTTTCGACGTCATACCCGTAAACCCATGTTTCGTCACCTGTTATAACACGTTTTAGTAATTCTATCGATATGCCAACATCATCAGCGACTCGTCTGATTGTCTGATTTTTTAAAACTTTTTCCACATTTTCATTGGTTTTTGATGTGCCGGGGCGTCCGGGACGTTAGTCATCTTCAACGTCTTTACGGCCACAGGAAACGCTTATGCCACTCGTAAACTCTTGTTTTATTCATAGCAGACTCACCATAGGTCTTTGTTAACATTTTACATACTTTGTTACACTTTATTTTATTTATGCAAAAATTGATACATATTCTTTAATTCATTTCTTTTAACAAACGAAAATCGCTGAGCTCATAAAAACACGTCTTACCTTAGCGGCTGCCACAGAGAATGTAAACAATGAATACAGCTGAAAACTTTATCATACTTTAGGGGCATGTATACCAACATAATAATAAAAATTTGTTAAGCTTACTCTCCAAACCCGCGAAATTTAAAAATTCCCCTTTTTTTGTGAACACACCTTGTATGTGTCTAATTTATGCACATTAGAGAAGAATCGGTAATACTACTTTAAAAATTTTACCCCATTATGCCATTTCTTTTTTCCATCTTATCTGTATACCAGGCTGTTAAGTAAGTTTTCTCGTTTGATAAGGATAACACAAGTTTTTAATTTAAAATACATTTTAATGTTTAATATGCTACCCCTGTTCTCCTTCTTGTTCCAGTAATCTTCTAATTTATGAATTTTACTCCTGAACTGAAAATCGCGAAGACTGTCGATATATTTCAGGTACTATGTCGTCTTCGTTGAAAATCGTTTCCCAAGATTTTTTTTTTAAGATTTTAGAATAGTTAGTGCAACACCCGCTATGACTATCTTCTACACGCGCTACTAACCAGAACCACGCTTCGATCACGGTCCCTCCGGGTCCGAAACTCTTCTATCCACTCATCTCTTTACTCCTTTGGACTTTCACTGTGGTAGCTCTACGGTTAGCCACAGGGGCGGCACCTGCTGCAATACCCCGCGATGGCTATCTTCTACACGCGCTACCACTGGTACCCGTCGAGAACCACCCTTGGTTCTTTTACCAGTTCTCCCTGAATTCTCCCCTTAAGCTTCTTCTAAAATCTTTCCGGCTCTACGGGCACGGTTAGACCACTTTCCTGGGCGTCGTCTTCGTATCATTATTTAATTAATAATTAAAAATTGCCTGTCCAGGATTTTCTTAGCAAACCCATTTTTTATATATTTTCTAATATACTAAGTTTATTTTAAATACCTTTCATTCTATTATCAGCTTGATAAAGATAATTTTAGGTTCGGATTTATGATTATATATTTTTTTAAAATATTTTTAGCATACGTTAGAAGAATGGAGAACCGTATTTTGGATAGCTTTTGGCGTATTTGTAATAACAAATTTGGCTTTTGTCATATTTGGCAGTGGTGAAGTACAAAAATGGAATTCAAATGAAGAAAAAGAAAAACCACTAGAATCCGCTCATACAACAAATCCAGAAAACATTGTTGTCAAAACTAAATGTTAATGAAGGTTTTGTGATATGTATAGAATAATAGTACATTATTTGTGAGTACAGACAAATTGTGCCAGTTTGACAAACAAGAAACAAATGAATTGAAGATGTACAATACAAATGTTGCCCCAAAAACCTTATAGAAAAACTACTTGTAAGAATTGTTAAAATTATAATAATAAATTTATAACAGAACGAGACAAAATTGTGATCTTGCAATTTTAAATCAACCATTAATGGAGAGATTGAAGATAAAAATAAATAAATACTAAAGTTTGTAATTGGCGAATTGAAAACTTTTACAATTATACTTAGATATTCTGTTTATGTATGTTTTAAATTTGTTTTTATTATTACTTTCTCGAGATGTTAGAGTTAGTATAAAAATGCAGATTGGGAAATGCAGTCAACACAAGTTGCAGATTCATACTAAGTTTGACATATCGGGGAGGTAGTGGTTGTTATACGTTTTCCTAGGTTAATCCTGCCAATATTTTTTTTTACCTTTTAAGTATTGACTATATATTTTACTGTTTTAAGTAAACCCTCAGTCTATTAGATATTTATTTTATTCTTTATTATATATAAGATGTATTTCTTAAGATTGTAAAAATACCTGTTACGATTACCTTCACAACCTATTATTGAAATAATTTTTACACAACAATACATTTTCAGGTATATATGCTTCTATATATATTTACAAAAAAAAGAAGAAAATAAATAAAAATGCAGTAAAAGTATTCGTTTTTATTTTACCCAGTTTGCGGTTTAAAAACAGCTAGTAAATATAAAATTTTTAATTTAAAGACACTGCTTATCCACAAAAAGGTTCTTGAAATCCTTTGTCGCGGAAATGTTAATCCTTCCAATCCTTTACCAAAAACATTAGTCAAAACTATTGTACAATTCTTTTCCATCTTTAATTTTTGAAGATAAAATTGTTTCTATCTCTAAATAAAAAGCCGAGCTATTTGCCCAGCAATTTGCTGCCGATTCTTCCCTCGATCCTCTCGTTAATCGTCTTCCTCCAACAGTTGCCCCTGTTCCTCATAATATATTAGATATAATTTTTAAGGTCAAACAGATCAAGCGCATTCAGGTAATACCAAGATGTAAGCGATACATTTCTATATTCCTTACTCATATGCAAGGAGACCTGGTTCACAATAAGAGAGTATCAAAAAGGTCAACTCTAGAGTGGCGGAAAAGTTTTGCATTTAGCCAGTAAAGTAAAGGTCCCTGGACAGCGAGGGTGTTTTCTTAACCGATTTTTTAGAAAACCCCTTATTATATTGACTGCTGCACGATAATGCCCGATCTCATATTGCCAATTGACAACAAATGTCCTTGAAAATGCATTGGGAAAATTTTCCACATTCACCTTATGGTCCAGTCTTAACACCATGTACCATTAATGTGCGAAGTAAGGTCCAAATGTTTTCAGCCTATAGTAGAACGAACGGCAAAAGAAAAAACTAAGAATGTTATTTTTTAATATAACCTTCTTGTAAATCTATACACCTATTAGCTCTATTCCTTTTAAAAAATATGGTTCTTCCCTGGTAGAAAAATGAGTATTTACAGCGGCCTTGATTTCTTCATCGTTGTTAACCTTCCTTCCTCGCAAGTCAAAGTTGACTTTTGAAAATAAATAATAGTCACTGGGAGCCAAGTCGTGACTATAGGGCGGATAAGCGATTTCTCGAAACCCACAATCGGGTACAGTAGCTTTGGCAACTGCAGCTGTAAATACCGCCTGCCAATTGTCCCCGCCTTTTCTCTTTGATGGCATCTCTTAAGCGGTTGAGAAAAACTGCATAATATTTTCCATTCACTGTGGTATTTCTTTCTTTAATAATTATTAGAAGAATGCCTTTAAAATCCCAAAATTTGCGGCCATGACCTTTTTTGTTGACTGAACAACCTTGGCTTTTCAAGACGGTGCCTCTCCTGGCGTTCTTCACTTCATGGACTCCCTTTTTAACAAAGGATCATAGTACAGGACCATAGTCTCATCCCCTGTAACAATAGGCTCCAATACTTCCTTTGGGTTGAGGTTGTATTTATTCAAAAACTCCTGGCAACATCGCACACGTTCTTGTTTCTGAACAAGGGAAAGAACTCGTGCACCCATCTTGCACTAACCTTATTCATGTTCTAGTTTAAATGTTTATGAAGGATTCGTAAAACGGAGGTTTTGGAGAGTCCCAGTCTTGCTGCAATTTCTTTTGTCTTGAGACGTCGATCACTAAGAACCTCCGACTCCACAAGGGCGATAGTATCCGGGGGTTTCTGGGTTTCTGGGACCCAATTTAAATAATTTGATCCATTCTTTTACGGTCAAGTAAGATGGGGAAGATTCCCCGTACCCTCCAGTCAAACTTTGTTTGGTTTCTGTGGGTGAGTGCCCTATCTTCGTCAAGAATTTAATGAGAGCTCTGTATTTAATTTTAAACATCGTGAAAACACTACGACTACGTCTACTTTAACCCAAGGCCTACGTATAAACTAGTTGAATCAAACAGTTGAATTTGTACAGTGACGGCCATTAAATCTTGGGCAAAAAATTTGTCAAATTTTTCTGGAAATTTTTGTAAATCGTTTTTTTTTACCTGGTTTTACTTTTAATTACTATAAATAAAGCAAAAGGTAAAAGAAAATATTTATCTTTTATAAAAACTAACAAATAAATTAATTAATTAACAATTTAATAAATTCAAACAAACTTAAAGATTCCAGGCATCGAATGTACCAAAGCCCGTGCGTAGTTCCGGATTTCCTCGTACCTCATTCCAGGCCTCTAAAATTGTATCCTTAATATCGTTTACATTTTGCGGCCTAAACTCATTTTCCCTATTTATTTTTTAACTAATAAGCCCCAAACATTTTCCATAACATTTAAATCCGGACTACGTGCGGGCCACGGTAAAACCCTGATACGCTGCTCTTTCATCCATTCATCGACTTGCCGGACCAAATAAACGGGACACTTATCTTGCTAAAAGATAAAATTTCTGTCCGGAAATCGATTCAGTACAAAGGAAGCAAAACTTGCTGTAGTAGATCTATATATACTTTCCCATTGAACCTTCCTTCGATAAAATAACATACACCAAGTCCTTGTGCACTCAGCCACCCCCAAACATTTACCGAAAATCGTCCACTACCTCTCTCCTTTTTGGTATATTTTTTATCAAATAGTGTTCTTAAGGCCTGTATACCTTAAGTATCCCATTGTAGCACGGCTGAAACACTTTTTCATCGGTGAATGTTATATTTTCCCAAAAAATCGGAGGTTCCAAGTAAAATTTGGGAAAATCCAAAGCGTTTTTTTATTTTTTCATTTTTAAAAACGGTTTTAAGACTGCTGGGTGGTAGCGCAATTCGGATATTTGCCTTATTTTTCGCCGTGCCGTTCTAACCGATGTTGGGAAATTGCTTTTTATTTTTGCTGTAACTACAGATTTAAATGGTTGGTTTCTTAAAACATTAACTAAATTATTGACTTGTTCTTGATTCGATAGTTTGGGGCGACCAGTTCCAGCTCTTCTCTCAAAGGAGTGTGTTTCCTGCAATTTTTTTAACAAAATGAATAAATACTCTTTTGGGATGTTGCTCCCCCGCCACATCTCTTTCTGACCCATCTCTTGCTCAATATAATGA
>JAHBCN010011224.1:0-29657 GCA_019359885.1 Listronotus oregonensis | reverse complement strand
GGTTTTAAGGCAACATGTCTAAAAAAAAGTGACATGAAGCAATTCTGATAATACAAATCTAAGGAAATTTTAAAAACTATTACCCTAATAATCGAGGCACCTTTCGAAAAAACTAACGAAAGACTTAAATCCTACCTTAATTTTCAAGATATCAGAGCCACTTTTTAACCAGACATTCTTCTTCTTCCACCCCTTTATTTATATTGTTTAATATTGTAGAGTAGTATCACTGAAGACGACATGTTAAAAACTTGTTTTACTGTAAAGCTATACCGGGTGACCGGGTGTCTACAAAACCTTTTATTTTTATAAATGAAAATAAATTGCTTTAAAATTTTAGAAAAATATAAAATTTTATTTTTTTACTAGATCTGTAATATAATTTAGATATAATAACATCTACCTAACACTTTCGGTTTAACAGAAAGTGACGTAAATTTTATTATTTTAAATCGAACACCCTGTATATTTTTTAAGATTAAAATTTTACATGCTATTTTATTCTAATGTTTAATACGGGGCATGTCATTAAAATTTTTGAAGTAACATTATTAGGAAAGTAAATTTTCGCAGCACTTCCAATAGAGCTGGAAGTATTATTATACGACCTTAGCAAATAGATTTAAAAAAAGCTAAATTATACATAATAATATGTGGAAAAATTTATTTGTTTTCCTATATAACTGCATAATATGCGGTTGTTTGGACATTTTCCATTGTCATTTCCTAGAAAACAAATAAAGAGGTATAGAATATAATACGGGTTAATATTAGTAATGGCTTGTGGATTTGCAACCCTTAAAAAGATGCAGGGTATTTCATTTAAAATAATAAAATTTAAGAAGTTGATACTAGGTTTATTCTCACAGAAAATCCATAACAAGTTTGACAGTTTTCAAACCAACGTGAATGCGCATGTCCATTTTTAATCGGTTTCAAACCAGTTGTGTGAACAGTTGACAGGTTAAATAGTTACCAGAGGTTAACTTCAGGTTCGTTTTTGACTGATCGAAAAAGAAGTGAAGAAAAATTTTTTAAGGTCAGGAGTCCGTTTCATGGAAAGTCCGAATTATCCAAAAATTAAAATTATTTATTTTTTTCTTTGGGTTTTTTTTAAAACCCAAAAAAAAGATAAGAACAGCAAAACAGAAAAAACAACGAACAAATACTACTAGAAAAAAATTAAGGTTAAGGCGCGTCTGATTTTTTTATCTATCAAAAATATTCCTACTGAGTACATGCTTCCGACACTTTACCTGTAAAGGATCCGCAAACTCTCCTGACAGTTTGAAAACCATCAGCAAGACGTGTGAGAACACCACCCAAGTGTTTTCAAACAATCCAGAAACTTTTGTGTGGACGGGGACAGTTGATTGCGCAAATCCTGACAGTTTCTGACTGTTCCTGAGTTCTGTGAAAACAAACCTTATATATACAAGATCGACAACTGATGGCACAAATAATTACCCAAAATTTGAAAACACGTTAATGACCTGCAATGTATATTACGCCTTTAAAATAAATACAGGTTTATGCACGACCCAGTAGGCTAAAGCATAGTACAATATTTAAAACAAAGAAGGCTTTCCCAATAATATTTCTCCAAGTCCAAAAACAAAACATATCTCAATTTTCTGGCAACCTTATTCAGCAGGAGTGTTTGTGTTACTGTATCGTCCGTAGGCTCTTAAAGTACCAGGGCCTTAAAACAGTGCTAAACTTTGGTAATAGGTTTGGACGCTCGCTTACTGGAACGAGCGTCCATCGGGAGAAAACACGTTTACACGCTGCTATATAAACGAACACTGTTGCCAAAGCTTTAACAATGGAAACAGTAATAAGGAATTATTTTTGTGAAAAATAGTCTAAATTCGTTGTAATAAAGATAATTTAATTTTTTTTTCTGTATAATACTAAAATTTTAATGATGAATTTTTTTTTGTTGGAGAATTAAAATTTGATTAAAGAATATATATTTGTAGTTGATGAGATACACGATGTTAAATATGATTTAATTTTTTTTAACTATATTTTTTATTTTATGACGTCCACACTTAACAAGAAATACTGGAATTTTACAACAAGAATTAATATTTATTTATTATTGAGAATTCGAACGATCTGATTGATTCCGTTCTACAATTTAATAAAATGTTATTTCATTAATCGCCAGTTAATGCGCGAGTTAATTTTTTTTTGGCGTTGGTTTTGGAACTAGTTTTGAAAATCAAAACATTTCTTAAAATTTTTTATGCTGTATTTTGATATTCGGTAACCAACCTGAGAAATGTCTAAATATTAATAGTTCAATGACAAGATTGTACGTATGTTTAGTTATTTTTTTTTACTTCTTCTTTTTCTTCTTCTCTGGGAGCCGTCTAGATTCACTACTGGAGGCAGCCTCTTGGGCTTTTCGTGCCTAATCTCCCATTATCTTTTATACCAATCCTTTCATTAGTCTTATTCCTTCTATAAGTCTGTATAACCCCGAGACTGGTTGGTTGATATATTCCTGTGTGCTCATTTCCGGTAACCCAAACAATGCCTGTCTTTTGTGATTCAATGCTCCACATTCGCACAGAATATGGTTGGCTGTTTCTTCCCCCTCGTCGCACATTCTGCAACATGGGTCCCCATTGTATGAGCCTTTCTTGTGTAGGTGTCCTCTTAGGTTATCGTGCTCTGTTAGTAACCCTACTGTTATACGAAGTATTTTCCTACTTTGTCAAAGTAGTTCTTTCTTCGTTCTTTTGGACGGGCCCCTTATGAAGCTTTTTCCATGTCTAATTCTACTGAGGTTTCCCCAGTATTCCTCGTGTTTGTTTCGGATCCATTCCCTGGTTTGCCCTCGTGCTGTGGTTTTGGTCACTCCAAGGGCAGTTTCTGGTCCAAAGTATGGTGTGAATGATCCCTGTCTCGCCCGCTCATCCGCTTTTTCGTTGCCTTCTATTTCCGAATGCCCTGGTACCCACAAGAGAGTTACTCTGTTGCATTCTCCCAGCACTTTCAGTACTTTTTGGAACTCCCAGGTCAGCTTCGACGTTACCTTGGGGTTTACTAGTGCCACCAGTGACGCTTGGCTGTCTGTTATTATGCAGATCCGCTTGTTTTTATAAGCCCTCCTGTTATTTTCTTTTGCACAGTGCAGTAAAGCATATATTTTTTCGTTTGAAATACAGAAATGTGTGTTCCTAGGAGAATGGAGAATTGTGAATTCCTCATTTCACTTTACACGCCCGCTCCAGTTCTCTGCTCGGTTTTGGAACCATCCGTATACTGGATCATGTTTCTAACCGTGCCGGGGAGATCGGGTTGCTGCCACTCACTTCGTTACGTAGTTACCTAAACTAAAATCGTTTATAAATAAAAAAATGTGCATTAATAGGGTCTCTTATATATCTTTCTTTTTTTTAAGTAGTTTTATGAATATATTTGCCACCCTTAAAGTATGATAAATCACCATCGTTTTTGATTAATATTACTCTTGTCACAGCCTTCAATTATTTCTTTATTTTTCTGACCTATTTAAAGCCATTTTAATTATTTTATCTATTTGTGAAAAAAAAACACAAAGAAATATGGGTTTTTAATTGCTCACAGAAATTTCCTCTCAGGAATCGTTGACCATTTCACTGACCAAAAATGCCGCCCCAGTAGTAGAAGATGAAATACTGCAGTTTTTAAAACAAAACTCTGATCGTAAATTGCCTATTTGTCGAAGTATTGGAAATCTGAACGCGCTTCTCGCCGCTCCAGCGCAATTTTCTAGTAGATAACCTCATACCATTTTAGGCCCTTTTGCACTCATTGCTTTCAATACGGTCATATATTTCGAAATATGTCCGAGATATCACGATATATTGCTTTCTTCGGGCATTATAAAACATAAAATAGATAGAAAGCGAATGACTCGGCGTTGACTGATAGATAAGGAAGTCTATACAGTACGATTCAAAAGTCTTGCACCCCAATTATCGTAAAATATTAATATGATTAGGTACTAAATAAGATTGTAATATAGTAAATTGTTTTTATTTTGCAGTTTCTTTTTGTTGCATCAGTGCAAGATTCTAATATTTTTATTACTATTTTAGTTCTTTTGGATAAAGTGCATTTTTTTTGTTTTTAATATTTCTTTTATTTGCTAGGATTAAAGGTCCGTATTTATACAGTGGGTTTCTAAAGTTATGCACCCTTACTTATGATAAGTAACAGTGGAGCATCATTAAACAATAATAAGGAAGTTATTGAAAGCAATTATACAGTAAGGACAAAAAGTTAAACATAAATTTTATTAAAATTTAGCTTAATGCTAACGAAATAAAGACTCAATACCAACATTTTTTAATTTTAGAGAGGTACAGAGTCATCAAACAAGGACTAAACAGGGTCATATTTTTTCCGTAATATGATGAACAGTTAGAAAAATGATTTTTTTGGCGATTAATTATTTATGAGTAATAACAACCATTAAAACATATTTTAAGTTGGCTGCCTAATAATTAATTAAATAACAATACGATCGCTGAGAAAATATTATAACTGAATCGGCTAATAATTAACGATTAATGATCTCAACCCTTAAATAGCATCGATGAATATTCCCTCTTATTCTTACCTTTGTTTACTAAATAGCTATAAATTGAAATAAGAGATATGACATAAAATTCACAAGCTAATTTATAGGTTCGCTTTCCAAAGTGTTTCACATTTTTCAATACTTTTCAATAAAAAGAATTTTACACTCATATTTAGTTACCATATTTACTTACCACTAATTCACTATTTACTTATTTAATTTATATGAGGAATTTTCGATTTAAATTAGGAAACAGGAAATGGTAACAATAAATACTTCAAATACCAAAACACAGAAAGTCAATATTTTATTAAAGTTTATAGTTTAAATGTAATAATATTACTAACAATCATAATATATTTGGACAGGTCTTTTATCCATTCTCACCGCGTTTTTTTTTAATATTTCATTTTAATTAACACTTACAGTTTAAGGTATTTATAGTTCCCTTTTTCTGTTTTTAATTTTATCATTAAAATAAAATTAATTCTGTTAATACCATGTGTTTTTCACCGATCAAAAAATAGTTATTTTATTAAAAAAAATTTGTAACTTTTTTCCGGGCTAGACCACAAAGTAGTTATCTAGGACCGAAAAAATAATTTTGCCGGGCTCATTTGTCACTTTTTTTGTCCCATTTGTCACTTTGCAGATCCATAAAATAAAAAATAAGCTGCAAATTTAGAGCATAGTCATTTTTATTTATGGTTGTTACAAAAACAAACTTTAGTTAATTGTTATAATAATAAGTGTGAAATCCATGTCAAGCGGATAAATAGACTTGTTTTCGATTAGTAAAATATGGATTATTCGTATTTTGAAGGAGAAAATGCAATTCCTTAAGAAATTTTGGAAGCAGCCACAAAAGCTAATGATATTTTGCCGGCAAAAACCTAAAATGCGGTACGAGAAAGCTTACAATTCATTTGAAAATTAGTTTAATCGGCACTAATTAACACAGCGTTAAACATGTGAGTGAAAATAAAATTGGTAATTGTCTCGAAAGTGGCCTTCACTCCGATTTTAACCAATTTTGGTGTACGGGGGTTTATTGGGGCGCTGATAAAGAATATAAAAAAAATTCGGCAACGTTACCTTTTCGAGATATTCATCATCAAGGTTGAAAATCAAACTAATCTCATTTGCACTATTCCTCTTTTTTTGCACAGAGTTTTTGATTTTTACACTGTATTGTAATAATATTTTATAAACACCTTTTAGAAACCTGTTTTTATATTTATTTTATACCTTTTTACCATTTAATTGCAACCTTCATTCTCAAACACTGTAACCATGTATAAATATATACAGTAGAGAATTATTTAGCAAACATGAAAGTGAAGCTTTGCAATTTATTGGAAAAAAGGTGTAAAATAAAAATAAAACATTGTTTTTAAAAGGTGTTTATAAAATATTTTGTGCCATTTAGTAAATATGGTGAAAATGAGATTAGTTTGATTTTTTAACTTTGAGGATGTATATCTTGAAAACGAAACGTTGCCGAATATTTTTTTCAGAATCATGAGCAGCGCCCCAAAAAACCCCCGTATACCAAATTTGGTCAAAATCGGAGTGAAGGCAATTGTTTGAAATTTGTGTTTGCGTTTTTATTTTTGTTAAATAGTTTCGGTCGTTACACGACTGAAAAACAGAGTTTTACAGGTCTCGCCAAGCTTCCAGAACTCGCATACGGCTCGCCCTAGAAACCGCTTGGCTCGACCTGCAAAACACTACTTTCCAGTCTGATAACGTAACTAATATTTTGTTTATTAAAACGTAACGACAAAAATAAAATTCGAACCAATTAATATGGTGACACATAGGAAATTTCATCTTGTATGTCTTTTGTTTTAATTTCACTTATTTTTTACAACGCAATCTCAGATTATATCGCATAAAATACAGAAGATGGCTATTTCACATTTTTTTTTTAAACTTTGTCGTTGCAAGAACCATTGTCGATTTTTTGTTTTTACTAGTATATACAATATACATTTTTTAATAATTATTTTTTCCTCATAAAATAGCGCCGTTGACAAAGCAAAGATTTTGCAGCGGCTTTAAATCGGGTTTGCCCTTATGGGATGCTTTCTGTTTTAGATTTCTATTTGCAAGCAGATGGCATTTACCTGTTTCAATAAAAGGCCGTCTAAAAATTTTAAAACCAGATATCAGTTGCTTACTACATCAGATTAAATTGCCATAAGTTGGGTTAACGCCATTAAACAAAAACCGAATTTGTACGGATTTAAAAAAATAAATTATTTATTATAAATTTACATGTTTTATTATTTCTGCTTTAAAACGTAAGCACGGAAATACTTCTCTAGGAACAAGATATATTCTAACTATGCGAGCGTATAACTCGAGCTTAACGATATCATTAATTTTGATGTTCAGAAACGTAAGTACATGACTCAGCGGCAGTTCACTTCTGTTTAACTAAATTAATGAAGAAGTATTATTGCAAGATACTCAGAGAAATGGCAAAATTTGGAATTTTTGTTATTTTAATGTTAGACCTTTATTACTTTACAGTTTTTTTAGATATAGACTTTATTTTGAAAATAATTTACCTTAAAAAAATCTTGTATGCTAAATATTCTAAAATCAAGGTTTATCTCGTGCTTTCCACTGACAAAATGTCATAGCACCATACTTTTATGGGCTGAAAGGCTCATTACAGTTTTTTCGCGAATAATACTACTGTCTCTCGCGCTCGTAGGGACTTGACTAAGGCTATTTGAAGTTCGGGTAAGGTACTGCAGAGAGCAAACCACTGGTCACTATAAACAAACTTTTTTTAACACCAGTAAAACCCAACTTATGGTTTTCTCAACGCAGGAGTGTCCGGAAAACTTTTCTTTTGAGTCAGTCAAGTTCCTTAGTGTACATTTGGATCCAAGTCTACGCTTTGTTGCTCAGAATAAATCCATTTATAGTGGGTTAGTTAATAACATTTTTTACAAAACCACTTTTATATCAGACGCGGTTTTGTCGTAAATTTCACGAAATTGTCAATCAATAGCTCTTCATGGTACTAGTGTGTTATTATACATATAAGTCACGTGAGAAAAGTTTAGTAATAACACACGTGTTTCATACAATATTTTATCCAAAACTGTCATATTATTATAATATAAAGTTGAAGTAAGGTACATAGAAAAGATTCTTGAAATAAAAAAAATTCCCTGTAGTATATTTCCATTTGTCAGATTATGTGACATAGTAAATGACAGGTGGAATTTTCTTGCAACAATGCAATTTTTCAAAGACTGTTGCGATTTGTAACTAAGGTGATTGTTTATTTAAAAAAAAAGATGTTTGTCAAGAACTAAACAAGTCCTAGAATGGAAAATTCTCAAGTTTTTTTTTTTTTGTTATCTTGGGACAGTCCACGAAGGCTGATGCCTAAGTACTAACGTACCGTGGGTGTCTTCAGTGTGGTGAGAGGAAGTTTGTTCACACGGGACTTAAATTTTTTGAGATTGGGAGGAGAAGGTAAAACTTCTGCGGGCAGCAGGTTCCATAGTCTTGACACTCTAGGGATAAAGGAACGAAGAAAACGGGAAGTTCGAGGCCTCTCTAACTGAACTGTAAAAGGATGCATAAAAGTTGCACTACGCGTTGCTCTGTTGGGAGCTGCCAGAGAAGGAATTATACTGGCCAACTCCTCTGAGCAGAAGCCGTGAAAATACCTATAGAAAAGCGACAGATCCCCCACAGCTCGACGGTGGGCAAGAAGAGGTAGCCTTTCTGTGAGCGTTGGATCATTAATAAGACGAACGGCTCTTCTTTGAATGGAGTCCAGAATGCCAAGTGTTGTAGGGGACGCCATTCCCCAGACATGAGAACAATATTCTAAAGAGGGTCTGATTTGGGATACATACAGGGTGTACAAATTGGAAGAAGAGAAATATTTTCTGGCTCGGAAGAGAAATCCAATCTTTTTTGAAGCTGCCGAAGCTATGGATAAAATGTGTTTGTGCCAGTTGAGGTTATTTTCAAAAGTAACGCCGACAAGATTAAACAACTCTTTGTTCTGCAGAACATGGCCGCTCATATGTAAGGGATGAGCATTTGCAGACTCTTTTCGCGACAGGGAACATGACTGTGTTTTCGAGGCATTAAACTAAACAAGATTTTTGGCGCCCCAATCCAAGATAAGTTTGAGGTCTTGTGAAAGAGATATCTGCATTGACCTGCGTTTGTTTTCGAAATCAGGATTACACGGTGGCTTAAGAAATTGAATACTAGAGTGGAGGGTACTATCGTCAGCAAAACTATGAATGGGATTGATTGTGGAAGAGAGAAGATCGTTAATGTGTAGAAGAAACAGCGTGGGTGCCAGCACTGAGCCTCGGGGCACTCCAGCATTAATTTGGTAGAAGCTGGAGGAATGACCATCTACACTAACTGATATACGTCGATTAGAAAGGAAACTGGAAAACCAAGAGCAAAGCTTAGGTGGAAGACCGTAAGAAGGAAGTTTGTTAAGAAGCCCATCATGCCAGACCTGATCGAAAGCTTTGGATATGTCAAGAGCAACGATCTGGGATTCACCAAGAAACTCAAGGGACTTGTTCCAGTTGTGTGAGACAAAGGAAAGAAGATCAGCTGTGGATCTAGTGTGACGGAATCCATATTATCTATCATGTTAGATCTTATGTTTTTCCAGATACTTTAAGATTTGGGAATTAATGAATTTTTCCATTACTTTGCAAACAACTGAAGAAGAGATATAGGTCTATAGTTGGAAGGAAGACTTTTGGATCCTTTTTTGGGGACAGGTTGCACACGTGCAGCTTTCCAACTCTCCGGGAAAATGCCCGTGTCGTAAGAGATTCGAAAGAGGCGAGTTAAGATGGGTGCAAGCTCGGGAGCACATTTCTTTAAGACGATTGCTGGTATGCCATCCAGCCCAGACGATTTTTTAGTATTAAGAGAAGAAAGAATACGCTTGATTTGTTTAACTTTAAAAATTATATCGGACATTTTATAAGAAACAGGGACAACTGTTGGAAGGGGAAGATTAGTAGGAGGATCAAGCGTAGAATTGGCAGAAAATTGTTTGGCAAATAGTTCGGCTTTTCCTTTGGAGGTAGAGACAATTCCATCTTAGAGATTAGATTATAAAGGAATTTGGGAAGAAGCAAATAGAGCAATAAGGAATTTTGTGAATTGGAAGTGTGGATAAAAAATAAAGGTATTCAATTGGTAAACGAAGAAGTTTTACTGGCATATTTCTTATATTTAAGTGAGAAACTTGGCCCTTCGTCATTATGGACGAAATATTTCAGGGTAAAACCAACCCTTAAGATATATAAGAACATCGATATCTCCAGATATGGAAAAATAGTAGCGGTTCTTAAATCAAAATCCAGAAATTAAACGTCTACGAAGGCCAAAGTTGTAGGAAAACCTGAAATCGAGCAATTTTTGCAAGAAGCTTCTAATGAATATTATCTTTTAGCCAAGGTAGGCATTTTGTTTTCCATTATAGTTGCCTTTTTACGCTTTAATCTTTTTATGGCCCTGGAACATTTTCATATTATTTTACATTTCTTGTAATTAAAGTTTCTGTATAAATAAATAAATAATTTTTCGGTTTCAGGTGGTCTTGATACTAGGCGTTTCTGGTGCCTGTCGATACGACGATTGACAAAGTTGCTGATGGAAAACATCGAGGACAAAGGACAATACCTTGTTATTCAAATCCCTGAAACAAAAACTAATAAATCAAGATGATTTTCCATTTAAAACGAAGTATTTACGGTAGACCCTATTGAGTTAGTGAGGCAGTATTTAAAATTACGACCAAAAAATGTACCCATCAACAGATATTTTTTAAATTATCATAAAGGGAAGTGTACTTCTCAGTGTGTTGGTATAAATAAAACGTCTAAAATACCAAATGCTGTGGCAAAATGTTTGCCACGCCGCACACCAGCAACCCTCCTGGCCAATGCCGGAGGGGACCTCATTAACTCCCAAACGCCGTGGTGGATGGAAATCATCCACCGTGGCTTAAAGCTATGTTGAAGAATTAATTTCGAACAAACTCGAAATTGCAAAAAAAATACAGGATGAGCAAACTCAAGCTATCGATAATGCAAGGAATAGCATAATGTCTGTGAATGTTCCCGAAAAAAGTGTTACCGGTGCTGATGCTAATCTTAACGGTAATTTCACAATCAATGTAAACATTAGTATTAACAATAAGCAGTTGCACATAAGTTTAGTAATAGTATAGTGTAGGAGTAGCAAAAACTAATGTTGTTTTGATTGTAATATTGAATTTGTTTGACATGTTGTTTTTTATGATTTTTTGTAATAAAGCAATGTTAAAAACACTATGTATTGGACTGATTTTAGGGCATCGGGCTAGTAAACTTCATAACTTACTAGTGAGATAAAATCTATAACTCACTACTTTATCTCACTAGTGTGTTATGGGTCACTTTATTCGTCTAAATTTAAATCTATTATAGACGTATAATATGACAGTTTTGGATAACATATTTTAATTATGGATTTAGTCGAAAATATTAGATTACCTAGTTGGAACTAAATACACATTAAGCCAAAAATGTGTAGAAAATG
Organism: Listronotus oregonensis; assembly: GCA_019359885.1. Classification (NCBI taxonomy): domain Eukaryota; kingdom Metazoa; phylum Arthropoda; class Insecta; order Coleoptera; family Curculionidae; genus Listronotus; species Listronotus oregonensis. The sequence continues at coordinate 18,475 of JAHBCN010011224.1, read as the reverse complement.
TTTCATATAAATGGTCCTTTTGCTAAAATTTTGACATCAAATATAATTTTCCGGTGTAAAGAATCTCATTTCAGTTTGGGGTATTGCTTTTATTATAGAACCCATATATGGCAAAATAACTCCTTTATATTTCAGGCGTTAAGAAGGATAAAATCCGCTTTTTATGGTCTTTTTACTATGAATACGCCTGATAGGTCCATACAACGGCCAATATTTTCGTACATGAATGTTATTTAAAAAAAAGGGTAATTTTATCTTATATTCACTTTTTTAAAGAAAATATTGTAACGAACCCGAGACATTAATTGGCGATTACTGATTTCACCCTTAATAAAACCCTTTTGTTAAATAGCTATTATGTAACTAAAAAAAAAAAAAAAAATAATTTGATTTTAGTTTTATGCGACAAACTAAAGAATAAAAATAAAACAAGCCTACCATTAAAATCAAATATGTAACACTGAATAATGAAAGAGATTTTAATCTGTTGTTGAAAATTGCTTGGTATAAAAACATGTCGCTTATTTTGACCTATTATTCTTAACTATGAAACTAGGGAAACTTTTTAACTGTTAAACTAATTTAGCAGACTTGTCGCTGTATGAAATCCACTTTAATCTAACAGGACAACGTTTACATTATTACTGTATTTTGCAAAAAATTTCATTGTCTTCTATATGTGAAAGGATGTCATAAATAGTTAATTATTTTTAATATTCGAGAATTAACGAATGTTTTCATTACCCTAGAAGCAATTGAAGCAAATAAAAACGAAATATTAGTCTATAATTAAAGTAAACAAATTTACATTCTCTGGTGGCCACACACGCGCTAGTCAAAATAAATACGAAGAAGATGAGTTAAAAAAGATCCAAGTTCGGGAGCACATTTATTTTTTTAAACGATTGTTTCGTTTTTAAAAAGGTTTTTGGTTTTGAAAATGAAAAGATGTCCTTCGTTTGGTTGGCTGCAAATATTATTTCCCAAAATTTTTACGAAAAACAAGAACAATATTGGATAAGGAAAATTATCAGTAAAATCAAGAGTAGAATTGGCAAAAAAATTTTGAAATTTTTTAGAATTGAAGTTTAATGTGACTTTAGTAAAGAAAAATAAGGAAAATTATTAGCAACTTTTGTTAAACAGAAAAGTAAAAGAAATGAATGATAAAGAGAAAACAGTAAATAATGCAGACCTAAGCCTGAAAATAGGTTTAAACCAAATATTTCGAGGTTTCTAATTTATGGCAAAAGGTTTAACACGAAAAATCTGTAAGCATATATATATGCTTGGCCATAAAGATAAAATGAGTTTTGTTCTTTAAAGTATATTTCATATGTAAATAATTTAGGACTACTAATAAATGTCATTTAAATTGACAACATGAGCTAAAGATTCGACTAGAAAAGTGTTTGATAAAAAATTGTGCCAAAGTTGCCTCCTCTCCGATTTTGACCAATTTAGTACGGGTTTTTTTGGGGCGCTGATTACGAATCTAAAAAATATGTTTTCGGCAACGTTTCGTTTTCGAGATATTCATCATAGTTGAAAATCGACTAACGTCATTTTACTATGTTCGCCCTTTTTTTGTACACAATTCTTGGTTTTACACTAAACTGGCACACAATATTTTATAAACATTTTTTAAAACCTTGTATTTTTATTTATTTTACACCTTTTTTCCATTAAATTGCGAACTTTCAAGTTCAGGCAGCAGCCATATTTGTTTATAAAATTCTCTATTGTATATATGGTTGCGGCCACGTTGTGGCTTCTGAAAGTGGAGTTTGCAATTAAATAGAAAAAAAAGGTGTAAAATAAATATAAAAACAAGTTTAAAGAGGTAAGAATTCTGTTGAAAAGAAGGAGGAATAGTGTAAATAAAGTTAGTTTGATTTTCAACCCCCGTATACCAAATTTGGTCAAAATCGGAGAGGAGGCAACTTTCGAGACAATTACCGAGTATTTTACTTTCCTGTGTGTTTGGGCCGTCATTATATTTATAGTCTTATGAAAAATACTAAAAGTTTAAAAAAATGAACTGATAAAAAATTAAAAAAAAAAAAAACTAAAAGAAAAAAACTAAGAAAAATAACCGACGTACCTAGAACTCAGAAGGCAGATTTAATACCCTACCCTTTAATAGATTTATATAGTGGTACTACACCTCAGGCGAGGAAAAGCGCTGCTCTACTTTTTTAATTTTTAAAAATTTCTTCTGTATGATACATTATTATTTTAAGTATACTAGACCGTTTTCGCAATAAATATTACCCCAACAAACTACCACTGACTTGATCTCCCTGCAACTTCGCAAAGATCTAAATTAATGATGTTATAATAGAAGCGCTTTTATACGGACTATGAAATAACAGAACATGGAAAAGCAATTTCAAAGTATTCCGAAAATGCACAAATAGAGTTACGCTTTCTGTGGGTTTTGTTATTGTGAATTTGATAACACGTTAAACGATATAGAATGGTGCCTTATAAATCCATTAAAGTTTTTTTTTTATATCTATACAGGTTGGTTTTAATTTCAATTTTTTATTTAAAAAAGGAAAAGCTTTTAATTTTTAAAGAACAATGTTTTTAATGTTTTTATACAGATTTGTTAATAATAGTCTCATGACTAAGGAGTAAGTTTACAAAATAGTTACCCATTAAAATATATTTCGTGTTATTTTACCAATTATATAGGGTCAATCCATATCAAATCGACCAGGCGATTGTTTCGACCATCTCCGATTTTGATTATTTTTGGCACATTTATTCTGCTTACCAAAAAACTGAAAAATTTAAAATTTTAGAATTTTTTGACTACTGGTTTTGGTTTTATGAATTTTTGAAAATAACAAATTTGTCAATTTTGTTCATGAGGGGTTCTAATAAAAAGCTTAATATTTGAAAAATATTACAGCTACCGATATGAACGATATCTTGTTTTAAAGGTCTTCTAAATACCTTTAAAACGATGTGCCCTGAAAGCTTCATTTTTTGAAAAAAATTCGAGATTTACGAAAAATTTTTTTCAAAAATCTCAAAATACCCTATTTTCATTTTTTCAAAAAATTATATATATTTTCTTTATTGTTTTCTGAACATATTTGCCAAATTTTAGGATGGAGAAAAGCCCTGTCCTTCCTTTTCGCTTACTCTAAATTTTCCTGTTTAAACAAACAATCAGAAGTAAAAGGGCGTGATTTTAAGATTTCAGGAACAAACAAGCTCATTTGGAAAATATGTTTTAAAGGAAGGATTTAAGAATCTAAACAAGAAAAAACGTGTTTTTATATACCTAATATTTTTATTATTATATTCTAAAACATTTAAATAAAATCCAAACTAAAAAAATTAGGTGTTATGTGACCCATAATTTATTAGGTTTTAAAAGGCCTTTTAAACAAAGCATCGCTTATTAAAATATCTATCTTAGTTTTCAAAATATTGCCTTTTTGTGAGTACCAATAGGAAATTTAATTGAGATAGGTATTTTGAGAGTAATTTTTAAACAAGAACCCATCATTTCTCCATCCTAAAATTTGGCAAATATGTTCAGAAAACAATAAAAGAAAAATATATCATTTTTGAAAAAAATAGGGTATTTTGAGAATTTTGAAAAAAATTTTTCTTCGTAAATCTCGAATTTTTTTTCAAAAAAATGAAGTTGCGGCACATCGTTTTAAAGGTATTTAGAAGACCTTTAAAACAAGGTATCGCTCATATCGGTAGCTTGTAATAGTTTTTAGAATATTAGCTTTTGTTAGAACTCCTCATAACCAAAATTGACAATTTTTGTCATTTTCAAAAATTCATAAACCAAAACCAGTAGTCAAGAATTCTCAAATTTTGGAATTTTTAGTTTTTGGTAAGCAAGACTAAATGTACCAAAAATCATCAAAATCGGAGATGGTCAAAACAGAAATCACCTTTTTTTGTGGTTTGATTTCATATGGATTGACCTATATTAATATTAAAAGTATTAACTTAAATGATAAATTTATGGCATTTAAGGTAATTGTTATATTCTTTCAAGAAGAAAATCGTATACCAGAGCAAGGCATTAATTTTCATAGTAAAAATTTGGAAATAAAGTTGATAGTTTTACCGGGTGGTGCGTCCACCGAGAGCGGAACATACAGGAAATCCAAGTAAATTTCAAGGGGATTAATTATTGGCTTTCCTATATACATATTACAGAAAAGTGTAAGATAATTTTCTGAAAGAGACCAATCCTGACAGCCCCTTGTGCAAAGTTTCAAAAAATTTTAATAAGCGGATCTTAAAATATTTAATTTATTTGCAAAATTACCAAATTACCAAATTTTCAGTTTAGGTAAAACCAAACAGACACCAGCCACCAACAAACAATTTGTTATAAGAGCTTTATCAAATACAAGTAATACGAAAGCCGAATACAAAGATGTTTTTTTCGTTTCATCAATCTCACCACCATAACAATCAAAGTAAAAGACACGTTAACATTATTTTTTTATCAAACCTTTTACATTTAATGTAATTAATTAAGTTTAACTAATAACAATTATTACTATCGATCATTAAAGAAAATAATTTTTATCATACTAGAATTTAATTAAACCAATAGCAGTATCTAAGAATTTTCAATTTATTTTCCCATCAAGCCTATCTGGTCTATTTCAACCATTAAACGTATTGTCAGTAAATTCGAGTCCGAAGCCATCGCAATAAATAATTGGTAAATGTTTAACTCCAGAGGATCGAAAATAGATCGAAAAAGAAAACTAAACTCTTAATATTTTACTAGGTGTGAAAAAATAAAATGAAATAAAATACAATGACTTTTTTAAAATAAATAGAAATTACATAAAACATAGCGTTTTTGTAGCTGGTTTGAGTTCTCAAAATTTTATACTTTTATAAATGACACTTTTAAGTGACCCCATAGAAAGAAGTCATTCGGTAGAAAGATTAGGTGTCCAAATAGGTTTCTTATAGTCCATAAAAAGGGTCCAATGATATGGTGTCCGATAATTTCCACGAATACATTATTTGTTTTTGAGATATTGTGTCCAGTATTAACAAAGCGATGTTCATTTTCTTAGAAAACCAATACCGGCAATTCTGAACATTTGGTTTTATTGTTGGTGAATGTACATTCATCGGTAAAACAAATATTTCTTAAAAACTCCTATAGTTATTTATCCATCCATCATTTTAAAACAAATGCCATTCTTCAATAAACGGTGTTTTTTCAAAGTGCGCAATACCGTTGTATGATGTTTATTTACCGCTTGTCCAGAACCCTCGTACTAACCATTTTTGTTTTCCTTCACATTCAGTAGAATATTAAGATCTCTGTTTCTTCTTTCTTTGGCTCTATTTTCGATATCGTAAGTTGAACATTTACAATTATTTATTACTGTACTTACCTTTGGACTCTGAACTTACTGACAATAGTTTAATAGTTGAAATGGACGAAATGGGCTTGGTGAGGGAAAAAAAGTTTCCTGCATAATGTCACCGATTTATTGACACTTTTCTCATGTCAGAGACAATATTCTATTTACTGGTGCCTGTTTGTTTTCCCTGAACTTAAAATTTGGTAATTTTGCAATTGCATTTAATTGAATAATTTAAGATTCGCTTATTAAAATTTTTTGGAACTTGGCACAAGGGCTGTCAGATTGGTCTCTTCAAAAGTTATCTTATATTTTTTCTGTAAAATGTACAGGGAGCCAATAATTGATCTCCTTAAAATGTACATGAGATTTCCCATGTTCCTCGTCGACGCACCACCCGGTATGTATAACTGACACTGAATGAAACATTTATAACAAGTAATTTGGTGTGTATACGGGATAAACTTTAATCATATAGCTTCCTGCCCCAACCATCGACAAGTTAATAGAAAAGTTGATGCTTCGGTAAAAGTAGCAGAACAACCAATAAAAAAATAGTCAGAAAAAATGCTTTTAAAAAAATACCATTTGAATTTAATGATTATTTTTAAAAATAAAGTGTGTGTTTACTTTTAAGCGTATTTCATTTAAAGTAAAATAAAATAAATAATTTTAAAAACCTGTTAAAACCATCTAGGGTAACTAGATATAATACGTTCTCGTATCAGTCCAGTAAAGTCTGTCAGTAAACTGTGTATTTGCTGAAGTATTGGCCTCAGCTTCAGTTTAATTTTCCGGTGAAGAATTTTCATTTCATTTTAGGACCCTTTTGCTTACAGAGCAGCTTACAGAATATTCCCGACTACCTCGTCAATATGTGGGTGTATTGTTTTTGTTTTTGATTATAAAATAAATGATGGGTGAATATCTGCTTTGACCTATTTTCACTGAAATAAATATTATCAAAGGTTTTTAAATTTAAAATAAAGGATTTTCTAAATAAATTAATAGTTTAAGCAAATATAGAACTTTTACCTTAGGAATCATATTTTTTATCACTGTCACTAAAACAGTTATTTAAAAACATTGCGGATCAAGATTTAAAAATCATTAATACAGCATTAGTGTACAGGGTTTTCATTTATATTTTGACACCTACTTACAACAATAACTAAAAAGATTAGAAAAAACTTTCATAGTTTTTCATCTATAGTCTGTTGAGCATAACAAAAGAAACAAATGAACATTAAAAAGTTAGGAAAAATAAATAAGTTAAGTTTCTTTAAATGGAACACTCTGAATATAAGATATCAAAAACATGAAATATTGCGTCTTTTCTGTGTAAACATTAAAAATGTCTTGAAAGTTCGGTACGAACATCACCAACGTTTTTCGGGACAACGAATACCTTTGAAAGTTTGTATGAGAAATTCGTTATTTCTGGACTACGAAAATGTAACCACTCTATTAATTGACAGTTTTTTTCAAAAATAAATTATTTAAATAACAGTAATTTAAAGATTGATTTTAAAAACATATTATATACTTTATTGTTTACAAACGCAATTTATATTAGAAAATAGTAACAAATGAATTATGATAAAATAAAAGTGCTCAATCGCATGACGCGCGCTACGCCGCGAAGTGTGTGACGGAAGACGGAGCACGGAGAGCGTGATATGATATGACGCGTCGAAGTTAAAGAGGGGTCCAATATACCGCAAAAACAAAAAAAAAAATCGTGCAATCCACGCGGGCGAAAAGCCAGTCTAAAATATATAGTCCAGGAAACGAACCATTTTACCTCGCATTTTTATTCAAAATGCATAGAATGACTTGAAATTTTAACAATAGGTATGGTATAGTCCAAGGATCAAAATCTATATCATGCCGAAGGGTGCCTTTACCTTGGGGGTGGTTGCCAAACCATCTCAGGGGTGGATTTTTTTATTTTGACCACGAGAATCGATAGAAAAATGATTTCTTAGCAAAAAATTTTCTTTTCTTTTTTTGTAAAATGCACACTTTTCGAGTTATTCGCGATCGAAAGTCGGAGTTTTTCGTCGATAAAATCAACGTTTTTAATCGGTTTTTTGCAAATAACTCGATAAGTATGCAGGTTATCAAAAAAAAAGTGTAAATAACAACATTGTAACTTTTAAAAAAACACATAAAATGGTTTTCTCGTAATTGCTGTGAGACCAATACAAACCAAGTTGTGGTTTGTTAAAGGTTAGCTGTTGTTCATCAAACACAAAATTTCAGAGTTTCAAAGGCAAATGACGCAAAATCTACGAATTTTTGGAGAACAACGGATAATAACTTTTTTAAAGAATTTGCAAAGGCCTTTTTCTTTTTTAAAAAAAAAAGGTACATGTATCATAAAAGTTTAGTGAGCTAAGATTGAAATTAGGTTAGACCGAAATTTTTGAGTACAAATGTGCTGAAACCAACCTCCTAATTACCACCTAATTAAAAGGAGTCGTAGACCTTTTTCAGCTCTTTTTATCCATGTATTATAAATGCATTCTAAAATTTTAAACAAAAAATGGAATTGTAATTAAAAATCAAATTTCAGAATTAAAAAAAAAAGACCTTTTCTTCAAAATGACTCGAAAACTAAGGGAGATACGTAAAAATTACTTAGGTATCAAATGTAGCTTTTAATTACAAACATACTTTTAAAATTACTGTATGACGGGAAATTAAGTAAGATATAAACGTTTAAAACGCGTATATGGACGAGCACTACCTTGTTTCAGCCCTTTAAACTCACCTTTAAAAAGTAAAAGGAGTTTTAACGGTTTTGATATATATAGCTGCCTTATAGCTCTTAGAAAAAAAACCAACAATATGTTTTTTTAAAGAACATTTTATCACAAATTTAAAGGAGGTATGCTTAAAAAAAACAATTTTTTGGAGCATTCTTAAAGCGATTTTGTATTATTTTTTTATAATTTTTTATAAACATTTTTTAATAAATCATAATAAGGCTTGATTTTCAAAGTTAAAATATATTAAATAATGTTTTAAAAATTAAATTCTTATTTTTCAATTTCTAAGAACTAATTTTATGCGACTAGAGCTTTAAATATGAAAGTTGTCAGGTTTTGCACTTTTTTTTTTAGCTTTCTTTTCTGAACTATTTACTAATGAAAAAAACACATCCAGAGTCACTAACTTTATGACATAATAATGAACAGGAATTTTAAATTATTTAATAATCGGATAAGGTTTAAAGCTTCAGCACACTTCGCCCAACTATTTTAAATTGTTATTAACACTCCGCATATGACTACTGAAAAAACGTAAACGACCACTGATTTTCGTAAACATCCAAATTAATGATATCGGTATGTCAGACATATACTGACTTTCTATACCTGAAATGTATTGTTGCAAGAGAAGCGCTTTCAACTTAAATAATGCCTGAATTATGGACTATGAGAAGCCAGAACACGGAATGGCAATTATGAGAATTATTTCGAAAATGAACAAAATACAGTTACGTTAACCAGCCGTTTTGTTATTTTGAATGCAGGGGAATTAATAGTTGCATGTTACAATACCAAATAGCAAGAAGTTATGTGGTGTAAATAGTTATTTAAATATTAAATTTTAACATTTACGTCAGTATTAAGTAAGATAGTCTAGATTTAAAACCACTATTTGAGAGTTAAGAGGTAACAAGGAATGTATAGTATATTAAGTATTAAGGTCAGTAAGTGCTTCTTACTGGTTGGGGATGTGTTTGAGAGACGCAGTCGAAGTTTTCAAAACAACCGAAACCAGTACTGACCTGATGCTTACACTATTTTGCACTCAAAATACTGACTTGATTAAAATACAAAAATATATTGACAGATATATCAAACAACTTCTTCTTCTTCTTCCTAGGAGCCGTCTTTCACTACCGGAGGCAGCGCAGCCTCTTGGGCTTTTTGTACCTAATCCATTGTCTTTTACACCGACCTCCATTAGTCTTGTTCCTTCTACAAGTTTTGTATAATCCCGAGACTGGTTGGTTGATATATTCCTGTGGGCTAATTTTCCGGTTGCCCAAATAATGCCTGTCTTTTTGTGATTTAACGCTTCACATTCACACAGTATGTGATAGGCTCTTTCTTCCCTCTCGTCGCACAATCTGCAACTTGGGTCCCCATTGTATGAGACTATGTTGTGTAGGGTGTCCTTTTAAGTTTATCGTGCCTTTTAGCAACCTTACTGTTATGCGAAGTCTTTTCCTACTTTGTTAAAGGAGTTCTTCCTTCGTTCTTTTGGATAGGTCCTTATGAAGCTTTTTCCCATGTCTTACTCTCTGATTTTTCCCAGTATTCCTCGTGTTTGTTTTAGATCCACTCCCTAGTTTATCTGTGCTGGTTTGGTCAATCAAGAACAGGTTCTGGTCCAAAGTATGGTGTGGATGATCCATGTCTCGCTAGCTCATCCCGCTTTTTTCGTTGCCTTCTATTCCCGAATGTCCTGGTACCCACAGGAGGATTACTCTGTTGCGTTCTCCCCAGGACCTCCACTTCTTTTCGGCATTCCCATGTCAGCTTGGACGTTACCTTGGGGTTTTATATATATATATATATATATATATATATATATATATATATATATATATATATATATATATATATATATATATATATATATATATATATATATATATATATATATATATATATATATATATATATATATATATATATATATATATATATATATTTATATATATATATATATATATATATATATATATATATATATATATATATATATATATATATATATATATATATATATATATATATATTTATATATATATATATATATATATATATATATATATATATATATATATATATATATATATATATATATATATATATATATATATATAACGTTTTCTACCAAAAGCATAATAATAACTAAATAAATGTCAACGGTTAGGTAGTAGTTATTTAAAAATAACGTCCGTGGTGGCACTACCGCGTTGTCTAAAAGGTGCTGTGAAATGCAACATTTGCATGTTTCAGTGCTTGGACAACGTTGACGGAACAACTGGGAAGAAATGGGTTAAACACCGGAAAACCCGGCACTCACGGTACTTTGTTTACTTAGGTTTATTTTTTATTATCTGGGATATAATATCCCATATATAATATTTGTTTCCAAAAAAAGGTAAAAAAGGATAACATACCAACGATATTAGTGAACTTATAATTTATTCAGCGCCTTTTTGTCGTAAATTAGCTCTAAACGCTTGGGCATGGATGCTATCGGTCTTTGGATATGATGTGCATTATAGTTGTTTCATATTTCCCAATTTTATTCCATAGGTCACTTGCATCTTGTGACTGAAAATCATTGGCATTATTCATCGTTTTGACAATGTGCCCCCCAAACATTTTCTATTTGGATTGACATCTGGGGCTGCGAGGGTCAATGTAATAAACTTATAATTTCTTGCATCGTCAGCAACTCTTTGCCTTGTGACCAGGGCAGTTGTCTTGTTAAGTATCATAAAGTCTTGCTGACGAAATATATTATTATTAAGGTTACCATAACATTTTAAAATATCAATATAAACTTCACCTGTTCCATTAATGCGGTGACAAAGACCAAGGCCTCTTGTGGTTATATATCCCAACACAATAACTAAAAAATTTACCACTTGCTTTAACTGTTTGGGTATATGTACTTCTCTTCAAATCTTGTGTTTCGGGGTCTGTACATTCTAACTCGCCCATTATAATGGGATTAAAGGTCTCCTCATCCGTTAAAACAACATTTCTTCAAAAATCCAATTTGTAAATACTGCCCAAAACAAATTTCACCCTTTGCTCTTTGTTAAAAGCCGTTAAATGGTTTTTTGACATCAGTACGGCAGTACGATTTCTTAAATTGGATCTTCCCTTGGCGCAGCGGCTTGCTACCCAAACAGATCCAGGAAATTCTGTTTGTCTAGGTGCATCCACGGCTGTGTGAAATGATTGATTTTTCAAATAAGTGACCAGTTTATTATCTTTTTCCTCGTTTAATACTCTTTTTTGCCACTTCTCCACAGAACCACTATTTTGCCACTTTCGCTTTAAATCTTATGATATAGGTTAGGCAAGCAAAGCCTGAAATACATAATGAAAAATTGTATGTGCGAATTTTTTCGCCCGCAACTATACATTACCATTTTATTACATACTAAATATATTAATATAATAATACATTAAATATTATGTCTTATTAAAAAAGACCCCTATTCTCCTTGCCTAAAAATATATAAATTCTTTTTTTATTTTGTTATATTAGCTGTGTTTTTAAGGCATCCCAATATTGTTTTAGGGAAAAATTTTATATATGCACATCAACGTAAACAAATATGTGGAATCGAGAAAATGGAAATCCCAGATCCTCAAATATTATATAGACCCTATTTGCTTTAAGACCATGCAAATATGCAAAGCCCCATATTTCCCAGGTATGTCGGCTGCCGAAACTTATGTGAAATTTAAAACTTGATCTTTCTACTTTTGTTAACTATACAGGATGTTTTAAATTTATACCGTAATATAGAGCCGGATCTCAAAAAGTTACACGTAGATAGTGTGGGTAAAAGTGTGGTAAGGTTACGTAACCAAATAGATGGTATAAAGAAATTTACATCTTTTTAAATATCACACCTTTGCTGAAATAGTGTAACACCTCAAAAAAAATAAAAAAACGTTTTTTTTTTTAAAATTCGTAAATCTGTCCTTACTCCACTGTGTAGGCGACAGCGAAGTTTCATTTTCCTCCGCCAGAGCTTTACTTTTACTTTTTCGCCGGCGCGGCGAGGAAAAAGTGTTATCCTTTCAACATAGATACAAACAAACAACACAACAAGCGTCAATAACTTGATATTTATTAAACTAAAAACAAAACCAAAATTTAATTTATTACTCGTTGAACAATGTGGTTATTATTTGATCGGACTCACTCAATAACTGCTTATTAATACATAAAACGCATTCAACGCAAAAAAAATGTTGACAGTGTCCACTGGCAGCATGTTACATTACAAACAACTATTCACCAAAACCAATCTAAGCCGCCTTGCGAACCCACTAATCTTTAATAATTATAACTACTAAAAAGAGATATTTTATTTGAAGGAAAAGTTACTTTTCAATTACTTGCTCTTTATTTCCTGCTTTATTTCGACCTACTGTGAAATACCAGCGCGCCATGAAAAGTATTACTTTGCCTCTATAAAAAATAATATACTATTATTTAACCACTTTTACTTTAACAGTGCCACAATAGTATATTAGATTATAAGGATAAAAAGTGCAAAATAAACACTTTGATATATACTTTTTTTTCTCCAACCAAGTCAAAATTAGTACATTTAGTTATTAAAAAATAGGTTCTTTAATCCTAGGATTAAAAGTAGCACTTTTAATCCTAGGCTAACAACGAGCACATTTTTGTACGGTATGAGAATTAATAGCTTTTGCACCTGAAAATAGTATAAAAATGTCAACATTTTTTGCAAAATGCCATGTGTATATTTTAAGTATTTGTAGCTAGGTAAAACTAGTGTTATGATATCGTTTACATAAATCAATGACGTACCAATCATATCCTGTGTCACATGTCGGGTTGTGCAAGGTAGTTGTCTACCTCAGTATTTGTCGTTTGTCGAGTTTTTATTTTTTATTTTAGCATAGTCCACGAAAGCTTGAAGCTTAAGTACTAATTCACCGTGGGTGTCTTATTAACAGTATGTGTGATTACTTGATTTTAAACCATCTCAGTGAACAGGTGAACTGCTGTGACGTAATTGTTTATGTTCGTATAGTATTTTTAATTTAGTAAATATTTTTATACTGCTAAAATTGCTCTTAATAAACTAATTTCGGATTTTTTTTTATTCTTATAGTGTCACAATTTTGTAAACTTTTTGATTCTTTTTTCCTTACAGTGTTACAAAATTAAAAAAAAAAACTTTTCTGATAATCTCAAAATATCTTATTATACGGCTAGTCTAGTAACTGAAGACCTGAAAGTACCCAAAGCTGCAAATAAATCTGCACAGTGTTCATTTGTGGCACAATTTTTAGATCTTCGCGGATGCTTTCGCGCGAGAAAAAAACTGTCACGATTCCGACGTGGGAACCCGCTGAAAATCGCCCCCTAAAGTCTGTAAAATGAGTTTTCCGCGAATATCTGCCAAAATATGCGAATAACAGAATTTTTTTTTAGACAAAAAATAAAAAACACCTTGAAATCTAAAAAATGGCCTTCTATTTTTCGCAACAAATATTTTTTTGCAAAAACGGCCGTCAGAAAAATCCATAACATTTCACACTGGATAAATGTGGCTAAACCGCCAAAAATGCAGATGGGCAAAACAATTTTTTGTTAATAACAAACCATTTTTTTAATATTAATAAATAAATGGGACTCTCAAAATATTGTGAAAAATAAAACTTTGACCGCCTTTCATAATATTCTAAAAAAATCAGAATGGACCCCAAAATCATATGCAATTACAGGTACGGGTTTTCCCATTTCCCATAAACTTTTTAATGATTAAAAATTCATTTTTGCCCGGGAAAGTTTTAATGGAAGCGGCCCGGGGGGCTGAAATGAGGGGACTTTTGGGTCCCTTATTTTGAAAAATTTTATTTTTCGAAAAAAATTATAAAGACCATTTTTTAGATTACAAAACGATCTTCATTTTTTGTCAAAACAAAAATTTTTCAATTCGCATATTTTGGCAGATATTAGCGGAAAACCCATTTTTCGGGCCTTAAGGGGCCATTTTCAGCCCTTTCCCACCTGTTAATGTTGATAAAGATTTTTCGCTCGAAAGCATTCCCGAAGACCCAAGAATTGCGCCACAAGAGAAAACTGTACAGATTTATTTATAGCTTTGTCCCTTCATTTACTGGACTAGGTATTTTGTAAAACTTTCAAAAATCTTAACAATTGCTCAAATACCTTGGGCTTGTTTTGATGGTTTTTTTAACAAAACCTAATTGTTTCTCGGTACATTTATTTCTTGAATAAAAATTTAATTTTTACAATTTCTTTTTAAATAATAGTTTTTTTTAAGCAGCAAGCATCGAACATATTTAAAATAAAACAGTCAAAAACTGTATAACAATAGCTACTATGACTATGACCAAGGCCCAGATAGACTGATTAACGTCAATTTAAATCATTAAATTTTTTTCTTTTGTAAATTTTTTTTTTGGGTGTATTTCGAGTTTTTTGGCAACCAAACCCGACAAACGTCAATGTTTGATATTTGAATGCCAAGGTTATGGAAAAAATACAAAAAAATAATAATTAAAAAAATAATTAAATTTTAAAAATTTTTTGGAAGGGGGGTACCCATTTTAAAAATTTTGTTTTAATTTGGGGCCATTTGATTAATTTATAATAAGTAAAAATTTTTTATTTACATTTTTTAATAAATTTTTTTAAAAAAATCTACCAAAAAATCTTTAAATTTTTTTTAAAAAATTTTTGTTCCTTTTTGTGCCCAACATATTTTTTTTTAATTTAAATTATTTAAATAAAAAAAAAGGGGAAAACGGAAAAAATTTTTAAAAAAAAGAAATTTAAAGGTTTTTTTTTAAATGGGCATTCCATTTTTTTTAAAAATTTTTGTAAGAAAATAAAGATACTTTGACTATTATAAAAAAAAAAAACCAAAAAAAAAAAAATTTTTTTTAAAAGAATAATTGGGGAAAAATCATTCTAACCCCCCTTTTTTTTTAAAAATTTTTTCCCTAAAAGTTTTTTTTTTTATTATGACTAAGTCAAAAAAAAAAAAATTTAAAATTCAATTTTTTTTTAAAAGGGTCCTAATTTTTTTTTTTAAATTAAAAAATTTTTCAAAAGTTGGAAAAACCGGGGGAAAAAGGGGGGGAAAAATTTTTTGCCAAATTTCCCAATTAAGGGGAACTTTGGAAAAAAAAATTTTAAAAAAAATTGGAAACAAAAAAATAATTGGGCTATTAACTATCACTTTAAAAAATACAAATTTGTAAGAATTTTTTAATTGTTTTTGTTTTTTCTGGGAATTTTAAAATTTTTTTAAAAATTTTTTGTTAAAGTTTTTTGAAAAAAATTTTTTTAAAAAAAAAAAATTTAAAAAAAAAAAAAAAATTTAAAAATCAAAAATTTTTTTTTTTTTTGTGGGATGGTCAACATTTTTAGAAAAAAAAACGGGCAAAACTTTAAAAAAGTGAAAAAAATTTTTTTTTGCCCAAAAATTTTTTTTAATTTTTTCTGTTTATTTTTTTTCCCATTTTTTTTTTTTTATTAATTAAAATTTTTTTTTTAAAAAAAAAATTTTTTATTTTTTTTTTACTTTTTCTTAATAAACTATTTTAAAAATTTTTTTTATTACGCATAAAAAAGCTTAATTAAATTCACTTTTAGTTTGAAGTTTATAAAAATTTTAATGCTTTTTCTCCCAGCTAGCCAGATGGCTTTAAATTTAAAGGGGCTTTTCAAAAATTTTTAGCAAAAAATTTAAAATTAAATTTAAAATTTTTTTTGTAAAACGTATTTTTTAAAAATTTCACTTTTTTTTTATTAATATATAACTAAATATTTTTTGATAAAAAATTTATAGTTTTAACAATTGAAGTTTTTGTATTACGGTTTTTTAAAAAATTTTAAAAAATTTAAAAAATCATATATCTGTCAAATTAAAAAAATTACTTTTTAAAAGATTTTTTTAAAACTTTTTTTCATCGCTTTTTTTAAAAAAAACAATGCATGATTAAAAAAAATTTTCAAAAAAATTTAAAAACTTTTTGAAAAAAAAAAGGTTTTTTTTTTAAACTTTAAGCTTTGAACTTTTTTTTACTAAAATACCCGTAACTAAAAAAACAAAAAAATAAAAAAAAAACAAAATGAAAAAAAAAATTAAAATGCTAACACATCCCCCAAAAAAACCCCTTCGATAAAAAAAAACCATAACCAAAATTTTTCCCCTTTAAAACTTAAGTTATTTTTTCCACATTTTTTTTCTACTCCCTCCTAAAGTTATTTCCCGGAAACTGATCGCATCACATAATAATATACTTCGTAACGCAATCAGACTCAATAAATTTTCGTTTTTTAAACCCCGTTAAAAAAAGTTGTTTGGAAAATCAAACTTCGGTTTTTTGGGTTTTATAAATTCCCTTTCCCCTTTTTATAAAATAAAAATAGAACTGTTGAAGTGTTACAAAATTTTTTTAATTTAGAACCTTTATTTAAAAAGTAACAAAACAAAATCCCTTTTAAATTTTATGATTTTGCCTTGAAAAACCCCAAAATAACCAAAATAGCAAGTTTACGGAGCAAAAAAACTTTTTTTAAAAAATTTAACGGCAAGGCATAGAAAAAGAAAACAAAATTTTTTAAAAAGGGGCTTTTTTTTTTTTAAAAAAAAAAAACCTAAAAAAACTGTTTTTTTAAAAAAAAAAAAAATTTTTTATTGTAATTTTTTAAAACTTAATTCAGATAATTTTAAAAAATTTTTTGTTATTTCAATTTTTATATTTTTTTTTATTGTGAAATAAAAACAGTTGTTATTTTTTTACATAGAAAACTTTATTATACATAAATATAATCAAAAAAAAATATTATAATGAAAACAAAATTCCTTAGCATCTAATGATTTTTAGGCAAAATAATAAAAAACGTTGAAAGTTTTTTCTGCTTGGGTTATGGTGACTTGCTTAGTTTTTAACATATTTTGGGAGAAATATTTATTTGTTGATACATTTAAAACAACGGCCTTTTTTTTTTCCCGCTTGTAATTTGTAAAATGAGGGGGGGCGATCAGGTGGAGAAATCTTTTTCCCCTGGAAAACATCTTAACACAATTTTCCCCGAAATATAATATTTTTTCTTCGTTTTTGTTGTATACATAAAGTGCGTTTACAACACTTGCGCCCAAAAGTAGTTCATGCCACCTTTTTATACCCCTTTATGCTGCGCAACTGGGGAGAATAGGGGTGATAATGGTCTGGAATCAATGAAAATTTTTTCCCTTAAATAATCACAGCCCGGCTTTGTTTTCCTTCGACTCTTCCAGAACCCCTTTCCAGTTGTTCTATGCTTGGTGGTACATAAGACGTCCCGTTTATCCATCCTTTAAAAAAATATGCCATCCTTTTCCTACCCATAATTCCCTTTTTTTTAGTTTAGTCGACAATATTCTTTGGGGTACCTTTTCGATTTTTACGTAACTTCCAACTAAGTGTGTTTTTATTTACCCGCTTTTCAGCTAATTCTTGCTTGTATACCAGGGGTTTATTAAAGTCCTCCTTTGTAAAATCATTTATCAGTTCTAAACAAACTTTTTTTGCTTGTACTCCCTCAGTTTTATCTGCACCACAATAAATTTTTATAGGTATATCCCCGAGACATAACTTGAAAAGCCCAAATTTCCCAAAATTTTTTTTTTCCTTTTTTATATTGACGGAAATGAGACGCCCCCAAAAGGGACCCTCGTTTCTAAAACACATGCTTTCCCCTGGCAGACAACCCCTTTTAATTTTTTGTTCACAAGTTACCAAGGGTTAAAATTTTTGGAGTCGATCCCCGGGTTTACATAAATCATTTCGCAAATGCAACGTCCGAACCCAAAATCTCAAATCTATTTCGGACTTTCCAGCTCTTGACCAATATAAATCGGAGTTTTCCAATAATCCGCCAGTTTTGGTTTTTTGTTTAAGCCCATCCATATCAACATTCCCAAAAAAAGTACTTTTTTCCACGCGTCCTTTCCCTTTTAACGTGAGGGTGGACCAATTTTTTCATTGGTTTCCGTCCACAAAATTGATCTGCGTATATATTGGGTTTTTTGAAATCAGCAAATTTGTCATCCCAAAAGCAAAAAAAAACTCATCTTCATTTTAATTTAAGCTTTTCTGTTAGGCCTAATCTTCTTCAAAAGCAAAATTTTCTTATTGCCAACCACTAGTCCCCAACCATTCGTATTATTATCTTATGGGGACAAATTTTTATTTTCTTAGAATGAGACCCTGATGGTATCAAATCATCTAAAAAAAAAATAAAATCATAAAGGTGAATGT
>JAHBCN010011223.1:0-29603 GCA_019359885.1 Listronotus oregonensis | reverse complement strand
GTCTGAGAGATTTCTTTGCCAGCTCCCGGGATCTACCTGTTTTTCGTTCGATCCTTCCGAAATTTGTAAACAAATTACCGAAACAATTAATAGGCATTGAGACCTATATTCCCCACACTAAAAAGAACCCCATAACTTCGAATCACAAACCGTGGTTTTCTAAATCCTGTGACAAAGCCAGACTTTAAAAAAAAAGCCCACAAAAAGTTTCTTCAAAACCCCAGTCCCAAAAATCGACAGGCTAGCATCGAAGCGAGAAATCAGTATAAACAGACTATCTCAGAAGCAAAAGACCATTTTAACAATCGAATAAAAGATAAAGTTCTCTCTTGCTCAAATGGCAGTAAAGCTTTCTGGTCCTTTGCCAAAAATATTAGTCAGAACTTTTGCACAAAGTCTTTTCCACCCCTAATCTCTGAAGATGGAATTGTCTCTACCTCCAAAGGAAAAGCCGAACTATTTGCCAAACAATTTGCTGCCAATTCTACGCTTGATCCTTTTACTAATCTTCCCCTACCAACAGTTATCCCTGTTTCTCATAAAATGTCCGATATAATTTTTAAAGGTTAACAGATCAAGCGTATTCTTTCTTCTCTTAATACTAAAAAATCGTCTGGGCTGGATGGCATACCAGCAATCGTCTTAAGAAAATGTGCTCCCAATCTTCAAAAATTTTAAGTCCCGTGTGAACAAACTCCCTCTCACCACACTGAAGAGACCCACGGTACGTTAGTACTTAGGCATCAGCCTTCGTGGACTGTCCCAAGATAAATATATATATATATATATATATATATATATATATATATATATATATATATATATATATATATATATATATAAAATCGGATATAAAATACTTGTGAAAAGAATACAACAGAAATTTGTCGTTTTAATAAATTGACTTACCCATTTAAATTCTAATAAAAGGCTTTCTCTATCTTATCGTGATTTCCACAATTTGAAATAAAAATAATGTACAATTTTTCACGGATAATATGCAACTCTAACGAAGCCCCTTACCAACAAGATATATTTATATCTTACCACCTCATTCCTAACTATGTTCAGACTCAAAGCGTGTCCGTTCAAGACACTAATTGCCAACTTCTAAAACAATAATTTATGTTTTACTTTGGAGCTAATGTAACATTTTCGCAGATGTATAATTTGTTACCTGTTGTAAAAGAGGTAATGAAAATAAATTGTTTTAAGGATTTTTCAGACTTTTAAATATAGGCAGCGGGACTGTCATATTTGTTTAATAGGCAAATTTCACATAATCAAATTAAGGACTAGGACTGATATTTTTTAGTAAAATTTTAAATAACTAATTAAAGGATACTAGTTGCATTTTACACCTAATTAATAATATGATAATTAAAATTCCTAATTTTAAATGTATTTTTACGTGACGCTTCCTGATTAGTTAACGTTTTCGCGCTTTTGTTACAGTTTTTTTCACGATCTAAGAAACTAACTTGACTTAACTTAGGCTTGAAATGCAATAAAACCATAAAACTTTTCGGATTTACCGTGCAGGGCCGCACTATACCTGATGAAAAAGATAAAGTACTAAGTAAATTAATTTTTACAATTTATTAATTCTACTAATGTGTAAAGTTGGTTGGGAATTAAATAAACAAACAAAATTTGCAGTAACACTATATTTTAACAGTATATAATAGTTACATTTAAGAACAAAATAAAACACACCATATCTTACTCTAAATCAATTTTGCTATCAGTACTATCTTTCAAATAAATAATAATTCTTTTTACAGGTTCTAGGCTTTTTATATTTATATACATAGAGCGATAAGAATTTTCATTTTTTTTAACGTGTTCAGTACAGTTTCTTCAGTTTCCAACGGTTACATTTTCGGCTTCTGTTTTTATCAGTACAATCACACTACGATTTAAAGTTGGTGTATTATTGTGCGCGCGTATATTAGACTTAAGTTATGCCATATCAACTCGATCGGATTGAAAATGCAGTAATATGGCGGAAGCTGAATTATTTCGTGACCTGCTACCTCTGCAATTTTATCGCAAACATATTCTTTTTTGAAATTGTAACATTTTAAAACCTCTAACAATTGCTTAATATTACAACTCTCATGGAAATATATTTTACGGTCAGACAAAAAGTCTTGTATTTCCTTTTTTCTGCTGGTGGAACTTGACACTTTATTCAACTATGGAAGATGCATTATCCATCACAATACTGCTCTTTGGTGGTGTATTCGGTAATAATTTGTTTTGAAACCCGTCCTCAAAAACTTCAGCAGTTGTATCGCATCGCTAAGCTGGAATCCGAAATGTTTTTGGCTGCCAAAAATAAACAGTTTGGTACCCAGCCGTCTTCTGACCCCGCATGAAGAATTGTTATTCTTTTACCTTTATTTGACGGAGCTTTAGTGTGACATTTTTTTGATTTATTAGTCCATCCTTTACTTGGTGGGTCATGGGTTTCATACCATGTCTTGTCTAGGTATATTATCGTTTGATTTTCCAATCTAGCCTTATTTATTTTTTCCAGATATTGTATTCTAAGTTGTTGCAAGCGGTGTGATTCTATTGTAACTTGCCTTTTGTCTATTTTTTAAAATAAAAACCTCAAACGACGTAGAGTACGCCACAAGGTTGTAGTAGAACAACTTATGTCACAATCATCCTCGGATAGCCTGGCTGAGAGCAATAATAATGTGGGAACTTTCTTCTCTTCGTACATCTGATAAATTTTCCGACGAATTTAATCTTCATTGCATAAATCAACAGATTTAGGTGCACCACTGTCTTTTCATACTTTTCTAGGCTTAACAGTATTATTTATAATTTCCCACACTTTACTTTGAGGAACGCTGTTTAAAGTTGATGTTTCCTTTAATGAAAAATGTTTTTCGTGGCCTCGATCTACTAACTTTAAATAAACACTTTAAACAATTATTTTTGCTTCAACAGGCAAACATTTTCGGCTATTGCCTGAAACGGCTTTTGCACTGGACATCTTAAAACACACTATCACCGCAGAACTTAATAACTGACAGTATTTCAGAAATAAAGATTTCTTTTATACAGAGCAAAAACCCAAAATAGCAAAAAAGATTGGACATGTTGAGAAGAATTGAAACTTATTATAGTCCCGAACGCCGAATGTTACTAAAAGTAACAAACAGGTTAGAAGCAAATGTAAAAATAATGGGTGATCAACGGTAAGCGTGGAGGTTGATTGTCGTTATCGGACATATATCGCACTGGCCATGAAAATATTTTGTGATAGATGTGATTTATAGACTTTTGCAATTGCAATAATGGAGGTTTTTTAAACTGCACAACGTGTAAAAGTTATGGAAACTTACTACGAAAATGATCTTTTATTTAAAAATACATTTCGTAAGATTTGAGATTACTTTGGTCAATAGTATTTTACGTTATAAGGCCGGTAGGTGACTTGTTACGTACGAGTAGATATTATGGACGAGGCGACGCAGGACCGAGTCAAATATCGAAAGTACGTAACAACACCCAACGGCCCGTGTATCGTATGTTATTTTATTTCATACTGTCTTTGCTACTAATAAAGTTAAAATAATATATTATATTCTTTTATGACACTATTTTCCCAAAATTTTTTTTGTGTAACATTAACTTTTGCGGCTATCGCAGAAAGCCAGTCCAAAGCTAAAATGTCAAAAATATTCGTACCTATCTTTTGATTTCCTGTGTCACTTTAATGTCAACAATGGCGAATTAAGTATGCATAGTGAAATGATGCTTCCTGATGAAATTTTAACAAAATCGGAGGAAGCGCAAAAAAAGTTAATTCCTTTAAAATCTAAAACGCGATACGAAAAAATTTCAGCAATTTGTTAACTGGAAAATTGAACATGTCGTGGAAGTAATTCAGGAAGATGTGCTTTTGGCATATTTTTTAGATGCTGTAAGTTTTTATATCACTTTTTTTTGGTTTGTTCTACGATTGTTGTTTTTAGTCAAAAAAATAAATGGTTCATCATTATGGGCAAAATACTCAATGCTCAAATCAACGCTGCTTGTTCACGAGAAAACTGATATATTTAAGGACGGTCCAAACTTTTTTAAACAATTTTAGTTACATAGAATCATCATTTTTTTGGATGTAATATAATTATCTTATATTACATTCAAATATTGAGTTTACTAAAATTGGTAAAAATTTTATTTCAGCAATAATTCTACTATAGATCTATATGCCCTATAAAATCTAGGCGCTAAGGATGGTTCAAACTTTTTCTACCGATTCTAGTTACATTAAAACACCAGTTTCGGATGTAATATATCTTAAGTTACTTTTTAATATTAAGTTTACTTTACTAAAACTGGTAGAAAATTTTATTTCAGCAATAAGCTACTATAGATCTATGTATAGTATATACCCTATAAAACCTACAAGCTAAGGATGGTTCAAACTATTTTTTTAAATTTTAGTTAAATAGAAATACCAGTTTCGGATGTAATATTTCTTAAATTACTTTTAAATATTAAGTTTTCTTTACTAAAACTGGTACAAAATTTTATTTCAGCAATAAGCTACTATAGATCTATGTATAGTATATGCTCTATAAAACCTACAAGCTAAGAATGGTTCAAACTATTTTTCTACGGATTTTAGTTAAATAGAAAAACCAGTTTCGGATGTAATATATCTTGAATTACTTTTTAATATTAATTTTTTCTTTACTAAAACTGGTAGAAAATTTTATTTCAGCAATAAGTCTACCACGTATAGATCTTTATTTCTTATTATTAGGTAATTACAGGCATTTATTTAAAAAAGGTGTCAGGTGGATTATTCGCCTTTGAAAAAGGATGAAATAGACAAATAATTAAGGTGCATCTACAAATTGTTGTGAAATCGCAAGGTCGCGCGTTAAGAAACTCTTGTATTTCATGACATAAAAAAGAATCATCGTAACTTAACTTATTTGACTTACCTATTAAAAAAACTGTGATTTAAAAACAGATTCAAGAAGTACGTTTTTTAAAAACGTTGAAGAGAGTCTTTTAAGGATTTCAGCAAAGATTCGACTACTTCCTAACTTAAAACGCAACAGAATTGTTTCAAAGTATTATATATATACCTGGTTAAGCACCAACATTTGTCCATCGGAGATTCGCCTATTCTCCACTAACAAAAGAAGATGCCCAAGAGTTCCAAAAAGGGATTTAAACGCAAAAATGAAAATTTAGAAGTAGATTAGTTGCTTTTGTTAATTTTTTTGAATTTCTAATAAAAAAATATAAGGTATTTCTAAGATATTGTTGTATTTATTTTAATTAGAATGGTTTTTAATTTTCTCACAAAATCGTCATAAGTTAGTACTTCGAAAACAGTTCGATCTGAACGTGTCTTTAGACAATGTTGACATGTCGACACATTGTGTCAAAAATGATTGACGTTTTTGTTTTTATCTAAATGTCCCTTTTATAACAGTCCGGTAAGTGTTGCTAGGCAACACTTACCGGCCTAATTTCCCGTAAATCGCATTTACCGGACTCAAATTGTTAACGTAATTATGTATATACCGGTCAGTATGAAATAAAATAATTATCCTAGTGAGTCCGTCTTCGAGCACAACACCTGAACTTGACGGACTTTAACGAAGGACTTTAATTTGTATGCTTATAAAATCCTATTAACTTAGCAAATTAAACCGTTGAACCATTTAGAACATAACAACGTTTGTTTTCTTTGGATCCCACATAATTTGACAATATCTCAAGAAGATACTCATGGCGATTGGTGCAAACAAATGCTTAAAAGACCTCTACAGGATTGTAATAGGCGACGTATCCTGAATCTGTGCGTATGAGCCGGAAACTAAACAGCAGTCGCCCATATGTATCTTTTTGTTGTCTCTAAGAAACTGGTTGTTTGGGAACAGTGCCTTTAAAGAAACAAAGAACGGTCAATTCTGAATGGTACATAACCATTTGTGTTCCCAAAGTCTTCGGTGAAATAAAGACAATGACATATGTATATTACACACTGTAATACACCTCTTATAACCGAATAAATTTGGGCACTTTGGGCCGTACAGGCCTGATTTGGCACCAAATGACTTTTTTGTTCCCAAAAGTTAAAAATTAATTGCGGGTGAGGCATTCAGAAACCATATTTTGAAAATATTTTCAGCGAAGTGGAAAAAATGCATTGACAAATGGTTCGAATGCATGCAAATATATATAGAACATTATTTTGAAAAACAAGAAAGTCATCGTCAATTAAAATTACCATTAGGTTTATTAACTTAGGTTTTTAATATTTCTCTGCAAAGAATTTAATAATTATTTTCATGTCAATTGTTGCATTTACAGGGTGTCCCAAAATATGTGGGCAATCTTGCGAAATTTAATAGAAAACCCAAAAATATTATTACATGTTCCAATAAAGTTTTTTTTCCTACGAACCTTCCCTACGCAGATACAGGTGTATAACGGACCATCCGGGAAATGGTTTTTTTTTTTAACTTTTAAAATACTAAATAATAAAATTTAATATTTTTTTAATATGATGGTTACTAAATAAGTCTATTTAAAATAAACCCATTAAATCATATTTGGCTTATTTAGTTTGCCAGGGACGGACTAGCTCTGACACAATAATAGCAATTTTTTTATCACCCTCTATGATAAAGGCTCAACAATATTATTTTTGGATAGCTTTAACCTTAAACTAAAAAAATGTATTCTTGATTGACATCGATAAAATTAACTGTTTACGAGAAATACAATATCATGTTTGGTATTTTTTTTACATTATACAGGGTGTTTTCTAATTGTACGTCAATATTTAAGGAGGCAATTTTTAGGCCCATTTTAAGAAGAACACTTCGTATGAACGTATGTCCAAAACGTCATGTCATCATAACTTTTGAGATATAGGGAGGTAATTTTTTTAAAAATAAATAATTTATCATTAATATCCGTAATACCACATTAGATATTTTAATGAAATTTGGCATACATGTACTATGTATCAAGAAGCATTTTTAAGTGTACCACTTTTTTTTTGCCGAATTTTCTTTTTTTTTTCTTCAGGGGAACGCTCATGCTCACCCCGCGACTATTTCACGCGGGATAGTGTAGGACTCTGTGGTTCTAACCAACAGCCTACCCACTAAAAACCCCTCTTTCTCCCTTAGAGTGACCTTGAAAGGTGAAAGGTCTCTTTTTGACATTTCATCATAACCTTTCGCCATATCAGTGATCATGTTTGTTGTCTTCGATCTTTTTCCTTCCTCATTATAATATTCCTTATATATTCATGAACTTTGTCGTACGTTTCCTTATTTGTTAACATTACTTCGATGATATTGTCAGCATTTAACTCCGTATTTATTTCTTGTGTTATTTGAGCACCCTCTTCAGCCCATCTTTGGCATTGGAACATAGTATGTTCAACTGTGTCCTGATCTCCGCAGTAATTACATGTGTCTTCTTGTGTTTTTCCCATCTTTTTAGCATATGTGTTAAATGATCCGTGTGCTGAGAAAAATTGAGTAGTGAAATAGTCCACCCTTCTATATTCACAATCTATCCATGCTTTGATGTTCGGTATTAATCTTTTCGTCCATTGTGCCGTTTTTCTATTTTCATCCCATACTCTCTGCCATTCTTCAATTGATCTCCTTCTGGCATTTCTCTGCACTTCTTTAATATGGCCTTGTCCTGTTGCGTGTACCACCATAATGTCAATCGGTATCGCCCCCGTTATTACCTGTATTGCTCGGGTGGAAACAGTGCGGTATGCGCTTGCCACTCTTAGAAGCATTTTTCTCTGTACCCTCTCCATGATGTCCCTATGTCTTTTATATTTGAGAACATCGTACCATACCGGGGCTCCGTACATTAGAATCGATAGGGTGACTCCGTACAATGCGTATCTCTTGTGACTGTTTGGTCCACCTACGTTCGGCATTATTCTCGTGAGCATCGCTGTCTGTTTCTCTGCTTTTTCCGCTGTTTTCTTTACATGTTCCCTGAATGTTAGACCTTCATCCAGAATTATTCCCAGATACTTAACTTTCTTTGATGGTCTTACAGTGGTGTTTTTTACGTTGAAGGTAACTCCATCTCTCTTTCTTGGGCCTTTAAGAATGATCGCTTCTGTTTTTGGTGTGCGATGTTTAACTCGTATGTTTCTATCCACCTACATATTCTTCGCACCGCTACATTTACCCTATTTTCTAAGGAAACTTGATCATTTGCCTCTACATAGAGAGCCAGGTAATCGGCATACGCTATCGTCCTAACATTTTCCCCTAGTTCGAGATTTAGGATCCCGTCATACAAGATATTCCACAGAGTCGGCCCCAAGACCGACCCCTGGGGTACCCCTTGACTAATCTGCATTTTTTTCTGTTTGGTTATCGTTATACTTCCATTACACAGATAGCTGCTAATTATGTTTATTAGATACCCTGATATTCCTTTTCTTTCCATGGCCGAAATAGGCAGGTCAAATTCTGTATGAATGCCACTGGTGGAAAAAAAAATGTGGTACACTAAAAATGCTTCTTGATACATGGTACATTTATGCCAAATTTAATTATTAAAATATCTGAAGGGGTATTACAGGTATTAATAATAAATAATTTATTTTTGAAAATTTTACCTCCCGGTATCTCAAAAGCTCAGACGTTTAGGACATACGTTTATATAAAGTTTTCTTCTTAAAATGGACCAAAAAATTGATTCCCCAAAGTATTTTAAGAAGACTTATCCAGTTACCATAATATTAAAAAAATATTAAATTACGCCCAGTATTTTAAAAGTTATTTAAACAAAAACCATTTTCAGGGGCGTCCGTTATGTACCTGTATCTCCGTAGGGGAGGGTCATAGGAAAAAAGTTTATGGGAACTTGTCATAATATTTCTAGGTTTTCTATTAGATTTTGGGAGATTGCCCACATATTCTGGGACACCCTGTATATTCTTGATTATTAGGTTTGTCTTATAAAATAATAAACTGAGCTCCAATTAAAAGTAATACGTATTTCAGAATCAATTCATTGAAAAAATTAAGCGAACTAAGATTTTTTAAGAAATCCCGTTAGTCGTTTGCAAAAAGTTACCATTAAAAAAATATCGCCAACGAACTCGCGACCTATTTATTTTATTATAGATTTTATAATTTATTTAAAGCAGTATCAAGAAAGTATAAATACTCTCTATTTAAAGTTGACTCTACCTAATATGATAATTTATTCAATAGCTTCTTGGAAAGCCAACGTATGGTAAATAAAACGACAAAAGTTGACTATAATCAAGCAGGCCGCTAAATATACAAATTATCATGTCTGCAAGGAGAACTTTTTGCAGTGGAAACAATAACAAGAACTGCAGAGACATCACAGAAGGCACTGCATCGGAAATGAGTGACATACGAGTTTTACTAAACAGCTGAGCAGACAAGATAGCTACGCATGCTATGGCCGATTTAATATAACAAATGACTGTCTCTTGGCGGCCATAAGCGACTGTCTGTGACACCGACGACGGTAATCTGTTTCTTGTTTTTGGACCAATTAGTTGAATTAATACTGAAACTTATCGCAGGGATTTGATCTTTTTCGCTACGCCTGCTTCTGCTGCAACGCGTACCAATTTTCCAGACACACGGTTTAAATTTGTAGTGTTTTAATACAAAATAAAGCGTACCAATGTTTTAAGAAAGTTACAATAAATATATATGTGCAGGCAGAACTGTTGCAATTACTTTTAAAAACTAATTCAATTGCAATTGCCAATTACTCTTCTAAGAAGTAGTAATTTACGGTTACCAACTACTAGCATGTTTGTTAAAAGTAATTCAATTATCAAATAAAACTAAAAGTAATTAAATATTTTAGCAATTACTCTATTTAAATTACCACATATATTAAACACGATACATTAAACAAAGAAAATACTAATATGCATCATATGCGCACGTCACACTATTCAAACTGCTTTTTTGGCAAGTTCAACATTAAATGACTATAATAAAAATTTCTTTTTATCCTACCCCAAACATCAACAGCGTCAATCGAAAATACTAAATCGGCGCGGAGGGACGTTCGCCGGATTCAAAGCGGCCCGCCGTATTTTAAGATACTTTTTCTGACTGGCCAAAATTCCGGCAGTTTTTCTATAAAGTAAAATAATTGAATTTTTCGTAGTAATTCAATTATTTATTAAATAATTGAATTAATTTCTAAGTAATTCAATTACTTTATAAGTAATTGAATTACTTTCTAGGTAATTAAATTTCTTGTGATTTATGAAAAAAAAATACCAATAACGATTACATTATCCTAGTAATTGATAATCCAAATACAATTACTCTCTCCGGAAAGAAATTGAATTAAAGTATTTCAATTACTGAGAAGTAATTGGATACGATTTTTTAATTATTTTAATTTAATTACCGACAGCTCTGTATACAGGGTGCTTCTAAAATCCATAAAATGTCCAAAATAATACTTAAGGTCTACCAGATCAACTTCTTAATTAATCTCAATCAAATTATTTTCCTAAACAAAAGAAATTATTTGGACTGGTCGGCATATGAGCAATCGTTTTAAAAAATGTGCTTTTGAACTTGCACTCATTTTTACTTGCTTGCTTTTTAGATTTCCTACATTAAGGAAGTTTTTCCAGAAACTCATGTTAACGCTATTCCCCAAAACAAGAATCTCTTTTAATTATAAACCTATATCATTTATCTGCAAGATAGTAAAAAATTTATTAATTTTTATATTTCTCTACTATTTCTATATTAAGTACCTAAAATAACGAACAATTTTACAGGACATACAACATGTTCATTTTTTGTACAAAAATGAACAAGTTCCCCATTGCCCTGGCAAATTTTAGGTGCTTTTCCTTGACATATTATACAGGATAATTCAAATTTGCCCCTTATCACTAGGATCTCAAAGACTATAAGAGATACGAAGATGGTTAAATTAGGGCAAAGTTGCGCATTATATGACTAACAATATGCCGTTTAGAAACTGTTAAAATTCCCAGTACTTCCGGAGAGATGTAAGAAAAACCGAAATTTTGCAAAATGGCAGTAACATTTCCTCAGCTTCCTTTTAAAACAGGTTTTAAAGTAAATTGCACTTTTTTGCGCTCTCTGGTAGTGCTTTCAGATTTTACTTCCGACGTTTCGTCACTGGGCCACCATCATTAACTTTATTTTTTCTCATGGATGACATATTGGATTTTAACATACGTAAATAGTGCTCTTTATTCTGATTCTAACAATATACAGGGTGTCCTAATAAGGTTGTCCTCCGGCCATATCCCGAGAACCCTTTATCGCATAGCTTTCGGAAAAAAATATTTATGGTAAAACCAGCCTCGAGAAAACGCTGGAAATTATTTTTAAATTTTTAATTCCACAGCTAGAGGGCGCAAAACTAAGAACCATATTGTAAACAGGGATTATTTAAAACTATGTCATATTAGCTTATGTCGTTGATAGTTTTTTACGTATTATGTGTGCTCAAATTGCTATGACTCCAGCAAATTTTGCACGAAATACAAAGTTTCTTTATTTCCTATATTCTTACGTGCACGCAATAAGTTTCAATACATTTATGTACTAGCTTCAACTATAAAAATAAACAAGCAAACTACCGAGTACTTCATCTAATAAGATGTGAATATTGATCGCAATTAGTTTTATCCACTGACCTTTATATGGACCGGTAAAGGGTATTGGATGCGCGGTTTAAAAGTTAGATTTTTATGGGCGAAAAAATGTGTCTGTGCGCCGTGGCTGTAGTCATCACTTAGGGTCTTAAATCATGCGCAGAACGGACTAGCAGATCGATTTTATTTTCACATATTCGCGTTGTTTGGAATTTGACCGCTTGTGTGAGATTTTTTAGTTTTTGGACTGACTTATTTAGTGATTTGTAATAGAATTTCTATATAATTATAGATTCTAAACAAGTTTTACTGTTTGATTGACTTTTTTGTGTTTTATTAGACTAAAATGGTTGTGTATGTTTTATTTAAAAAAACTAAAGTTAGGAGCTTATTTACTGATATTTTTAATTTCAAATAGTATTAAGATATTAAATTTGAGTAATTTTTTATTTTGTATATGTCAAACATAGCAGAATTGATTTTAGTGATTTTATTGACCAAGTTAGCTTATCTAAAAAAAATGTTTTAAAACCATTACTTATGTTAAAGAAATGTAGTCTTATAAATTCTTAAGTTTTAGTTTTCTTTTTTGGGTTAGAATTACTAATGTTATGCATACTTTTTTCCAAAAAACAACTTTACATAGGACGTGTTAATAAATCACAAAGTTTATTCTGTCATATACAGAACTTTAGAGACTTCTAATAATTCGGATCTTACTAAAATACGTTCATTTTCGTTTGAGAATGACATTAACCAAAATATATATCACACTGGCTAAAAAACCACGGTTACTGGTTTTTTAAACCAGTGAAACACAGTGGTTTGATTAGGTGTTGTTCTTAAACGAAAATGAACATATTATCCATTGTCAGCTCCTTAAATTCCTTTTGTTCTTCTAAATGCTACAGCTATGGAAAGCCACGAATTTTAATACTGGTTCAAAACTGATGCGTTATAGTTTGTAATAATACAAAATGGAGAATGCGACTAAACACGACTCTTGTGGCTCATCTAAGAATTAACTTTTTGTTTCATCAATACGTATTTTTGTAACACAATCATAATTGAAAAAAAATCACTATAATTGTTTATTTCAGATTGAAACAATCTGAACAAAAAATGTATTGCATTAATCTAAAAAGTCAGTAACCATGGTTACAACATAAAACGTATTCCCTTGGAGCATATACCTACTAGAGGCTCGTACCCTTGCCGCTTGAAAAGCAAACATTTGTGCAAGAAAGAAAGAATAGCGGTATAACCTTTCTCTCCCTCCAACCTGCTCATTGGTCGGCGAAAGGAATATATATACCCCGCTCTGCGTGCTAATTGGTCGGTCTTTCCGCGTCGATCAATCGGCACGTTGGTGTCACAGAGAAAGATTATACTATGATTCTTTTTTCTCACTCACACTGCCAAACGGCAAGGCGGCCTCCAGTAAATATATGCTCGTTTTGTATGAATACATTCAAGATGTTTACAATAACCTTTTCTCGCTATCGAAAACATAAGTCTAAGTAAGAAAAGAGTTTACGTTATTTGTACCAACATTTTTTTTACCCTTCTGTCTATAAGATTGTTCCAATTTCACAAAGAACCGTTTATTGTACGGCCATATGCAAGTCCAGTCAAATACACGACAGGTGACAGTGTATTACACGATCCCCTTACTGATCCCCAACCAAACCAAAACCCTTTAAATATATAGAAAGCGTTCAAACTTTGTCGTTTTTGAACTGACATGAAACCGTGTAATGTCGACAGTTAACGCGTTTAATTGATTCTAAGTCCGGCACTGGTCCTGCTTTTTAAATACGCATGCTAAATGACATGTTTGTTTAGTGCGCGCTAACGTAAACTTGCCATAAATGCGATTAGCTATTACATATCTAAAGTTAGGTTATCTATGGTCTTATTACACTTAAAACTAACCCACCACCAAAGCACCCATAATAAAGCTAAGCTTTCAAATCTGAACTTTTTAAAATGCAACTTTAGCTTATTATATTATATTATAAGTAACTAAAGGTATCACACACAGGTGTAATTATGTGATTGTTTAAGCCAGTCCGCACGACTTACAGTGCCATTCCAATTTAAATTAAGCGTCCTACACGAAACCATATTACTAGACAACAATAACAACCTACTAATTAGGGATAATCAATTTTCTAAGTGAAGCAATAAATTGTTCAACGTCACCCACATGCTTATTAAAAGAAATAGTAATAATGATAGTTTATAATTATTTTAAATTGCACGCGGCCATTTGCTGTTATGCTCACATCCCTGGTTACATTGCAAGACAAGACCGTATATTATTAGTACAAATAACGTGCATAATAAGACATTTAAATTAGCTATCGTGTGAGATTTGAAAGTGGGTAAGAATTATGTGTAATTAACACTTCCTTTGGCATCAATTCAAAGAAGTGGTTTCAAGGAATCAACAAGAGGATTTTTTGTAATAATTACGAGCACCTGCCATGTGTTTTTGTTTTGGAAAAAAGAAAAGTGTCTTTTTCGTAATAACTTTATAGGCGTCACCATTTTGTTAAGACTGTAGTTCAGTGTCGCTTTCGCAATTTCATTTTCTGTATTTTATTTCGGGTGTATTTTGTATTTTTATAAAACCTGAGTAAATAGGGCTCCCAACCTAACCACTCACTTTTCAAAACAAATAAAATAATAATTATTTATAAGTTATTAGAGGCAATTACCGAAAAATGCCAATTATTTGAATACTTTTGCCATTTTTGATTTCTGCGCTTTATTAATTTATCATTTTTCACAGTCTTAGGTATTCTCCTCAGATCAAAACCCTTGTCAGTCGACCAAGGGGTTCTTTAGTTAACCCAACTTAATATTACCAAAAAAGAACTATTCTAATTTTTGTCCACACTAAACAATGTACTGATCATGTTTGTAAACAAGCTGGTTTTCATATGTATACATTCCAAATAAGTAATGCTTTTTATTGAAATTTCAAAACCTGCTGAGATAATAGAATATTAAATGGGGAAAAGTTTTAGAAAATTTTGTTGACAACGCTGGAGGTGCGATTTAAGTTCTTTAGATATTAAAAAAAGGCGTTTTTTTTAATGTTCTACAACTTTTGAATTTCTTTTTTTTCCAATTCTATTATACCTTTTTATCAAGGTATCATGTAAAGGCAATAAGAGAACCAAACAAAAAAAAATATGATTAACTTCATTTTTTAATAAAAAAATAAAGTGAAGTTACCTCAGAAGTTTTATTTAAATTTTAAGGTAGTGTTAAAAACCATGTTTAGAAGATAATAATAAATAATTTAAGAAGTGCGTAGTATGTACGTAACAGTCAATATAAAATTGGTATTTTGAAGTTTTAAATAACGGACATTTACACTAGAGTCCCGCTAATCCGAACCCCGCTAATCCGAAAATCCGCCTAATCCGAAGAGAGCCAGGACATTTTTTTTTAAATTAAAGTAAAGAAAAACAAGTTTTTTTAAGTAACATCGTACGTTTATTAACAATAATGTATGTATAAGATAAATAATAAAGTAATGTACTCGCAAATTGAAATAAGTAGCTAAGTACACCATCTATTGTTAAATAATAAAGGGGTATTTAGCATTTAACTTTTAATATTTTACACATTTGACGCTAAATACGCATTAAGAAGACAATAATATGGCATTATATATGACAATATTCCGCCTAATTCGAATATTCGCTAATCCGAATAGGGTTCGGACCCAATTAGTTCGGATTAGCGGGACTCTGGTGTATAACATCTCTTAAGGCTGACAGAAAAAGATGTAGCTCCAAAAATATATGTTTAAGTTTGTCTATTTTTAATGATGAAACAAATAATAGACTAAAATGATTTTGGCGCTTAACATCCGCAATTTAGCGATTTTCTGTCTCTTTTACCTGTTCAGCCTTTATATTTTTTTAATCACCATTTAAACTCTAAGGTATTTGTGACTAGGTTTAAAAATATTTTAATGTAAATTAAAATTTATTAACTATAATAACCACAACAACAGTTTAGAATACGTTATTAGTAAATAATCTAAAATACTAAATAAAAAAGAAATGCGTCCTATATGTATGTACTTATCTCTAGTGAAATACCTGCTGATGCTTGTGTTTAATTAGTGTGATAATTTTACCCACGTTGGCGAGGAATAATTTGAAAAGAGATTTCTACATGCTACATAAGCCATCATTAAATATATATTATAAGTAATTAATTATAACCATTTTTTTTTTATCTTTATGACAGCTCACGAAGGATTATTATATATGTATATTATATCCTACGGATTATATATGCATATATGACTAAGTACCAAAGACCGTGAGTGCCGGGTTTTCCGGTGTTTAACCCATTTCTTCCCAGTTGTTCCGTCAACGTTGTCCAAGCACTGAAACATGCAAATATTGCATTTCACAGCACCTTTTAGACAACGCGGTAGTGCCACCACGGACGTTATTTTTAAATAACTACTACCTAAAAGTGTCTCTCCGGCACTGGGAATCGAACCCGGATCGACGGGCCCGCGGTCCGTAACTCTGACCACTACGCTACCGGAGACACACAATTACAGAAGTTTTGTTTTTTTAATGTGCAACTTTTACCCTTACCCCTAAACTTTTTTTGTGCTCATAAATCTTTACTTTGACTTTATTTAAAGTAAATTATAGTCTTAAAAAACTAAAAATACATGCTTTTTAGCAAACCAAACTAATGAGTAAAAAAATATTCAATTGTAGTAGAAAAGCGTGCTGTGATTGATATTAAATGTTACAATTATTTTATTGGTCGCTATATACAAAATTAAAATTATTATGAAAATATACAATAAATTGCTCCCGCATTTTTACTATAACTGATTATTGTCTACTTTTTGTTAGGTTTGTAATAAAAGCGTGTTTTTTATTTTTTTCAACTATAATTTATTTTTTTACATTTTAGTCCCAAAACAACATCAAAATTAATCTTAATTAAGATTCCTCATTTTTAGTATATCTTAAATTTGCCAATAGATCTATTATGGCCAATGGATTATAACAAAATTTTTTATGGAAAAGGGAAACTCCATTGATAATCCATAAAGGTCAGTGATAAACCCCTTCTTTAACAATAATTCTTCTGTTGCCAGAAGAAAGCGTTTTGTGCTATTTTAGCCTTGCGCAATCACCAAGTATTGTCATTTTGAGAAAGTGTTATTTTATTTTATTTAATTTTTTTAATTCTAAAGATCCTAGGGGCCTGTCTAATTTGCTGATCAGCAAAATATTTTGCTGGTCGACTGTTTCTAATTATGCTAACTCTCTGAAATTTTGCGAAACCCTAAAGGAAGTAAACACCAATTATATGTATTAATGACGATCCAAAATATCCATCCTAAGGCCTGTTTTATCCAACCCCTTTGTAAAAAAGGTTTCTGATCGACCATTTCTAATAATCTTAAGGCGATGAAACTTAACCCCCTATACAAATTTTCAAGTAAGTCGGACTTCTTGAAACTGGTAAAATTAAGTTGAACAATTCCGTTACATAGATATATAAAGGTGAATCTAATTAAAGCGTGGTAAAAAGGACAAACTCCAACTTAATGTAGAAACAAAGAACTAAATTAAGTAAGATTAAAGAAACATGTAAATTCAAAAACTAATTGAAGCGTTGACTAATATAATATGTTGGCACCAACTATAAACCTCATCGTTTTGAGAACATAGGAAATAGCTAAAGTCTTTAAAGCTATAATAAAACCGTCATCGCATTTATATTTTCTCATTAGTCACTAAGTGCAAGCTAGAACACATTATTATTTTTCATTTAGATCCAAACTTTTCCAATTAATGCGCAGTGAAAATGCATAAAGTGTTGGAAGGTATGTTTTAAAAACATACGAGGAATTCTTTTACATTCCCGCATTAGGCAGTTTTAAAATTTAATTTAATTTTTAACACTTTTTTATTTTGTTTTTTTAATTTTATTATTGTAACTATGTATCTATGTAACGGAATCTTTTAACTTAATTTTCACCACTTTTAAGAAGTCTAATTAACTTGAAAATTTGTATAAAGGTCAAGAGTCGATGATAATACAACTATTTCATAACCTTGTTCTAATGTCCTGACTAGGATCTTTGTATAAAAAAGATAAAATAACGCTTTCTCAAAATAACAATACTTGCGCATTCGTAGGCCAAAAAAGCATAAAACGCTTTCTACAAGAATCCAGGCTACTGGCACCAAAAAAAATATTTTTGGAGAAAGTGTTTTTCACTGACCTTCATGTTGGGTTATCTATGAGTTTTTCCTTTTCCATAAAAATTTTGTTATGATCCGTTGGCCATAATAGATTTACTGACAAATATGTATACTAAAAATCGAGGCTCTTGATTAAGATATCTTTTGATGTTGTTTTGGAACTAACAAATAAGAAAATAAATTACAGAAAAAAAAACACGCTTTTATAGCAAATGAAACAAAAAGTAGATAATAATTTTTAAGTATAAAGAGGTTGTGTTACAGTCCAATACTTAATTATGACCAGTTAATTTGGAATAAGATTAAAATAAAAATGAGGTCATTTACAAAATAATTTAATTATAGTAAAAAAAGCTTGAGGTGCAATTTACTATAATTTCATAATAACTCTAATTTTGTAAATAAATACCTAACAATAAAATAATAGTAACATTTATTTTTAAGCACCCTACGCTCTTTTTACTATGATTGAATTATTTTGTTAATAACTTTATTTTTATTTTAATCTTATTTCAAATTAATTGGGCATTATTGATTATGAGACTTTTTATCACTGTAACACAATTTTTTAAGCTTAAAATTATTTTCTACGGCGCTTTTTTTAGTTTTTTAATACTATAATTTATTACTTTTATGTGTTTTACTTACATTCAATATTAGGTCTCTTAATTATTTGGAAATAGTGTACACTATTTTATATTTTACGTGTTTAAGTGCTTTAAGTGTGTACAAAATGTGTAAATTAGTGTAAAATATTTCTGAATTCCGAACAGACCTATTAGTTTCATCGCCTTTTGGATTTACAGAACTGTACTAATAGTATCTTCCATAGCACTAAAATCTTGGACTTCCATTGTCTTTATTTGTTAATTGTTACACAATGTTTCGGTTAGTGATGTATCTCCAACCGTTTTCAAATGATAACTAAAAACTATTCTTAAAAGCTACGACTTATATACTATCCCTTGTTCACCGAAGCTTGACCGACTTTTCAGAGTTCAGCAACGGCTGCCAAATATTCGAAATATCAATGCTAGGCTTGCTAAATAAATTTTGGTTGTTTACAATTATTACAGCTTCTTTAAATTTTCTTTTCTTCCAGTGGGTTTCTTTATGACTTCCGACCATTGTATGCGGTGTTTTTTGATCAAGCGTCTTCGGTAATCCCTGACTTCGACGTGTGACCACGTTCCGTATGTTTTTTGTGTTCTTTAACTCTTACTTCGAGTGATCTTTTTGTTTCCCCGATGTATACCTCACCACATTCATTCGGAATTTGGTAGATACAGTCATTATTTGAAACATTGTTGTCTGGTATCGTCTTAGTAAGAATACTTCTTAGAGTAGTTTGGAATTTAAATGTCGTTTTAATATTATCCTTATTTGCGATTCTGCGGATCTTTTCGGAAGTTCCTTTAATATAAGGAATTGTCATAAATATTTGGTCACGTGGAGTCCCGTTCAAGTTAGAGTTTCTTGTTTTAATTTAATATTTTTCGATTGTTTCCTTTACTAGTCTCTGACTGTATCCCTAGTTATGTTACCTGTTTTCTCTTGAATGGATTCCCTACTGTTACATACACCACTCGAAGTTAGAGTTAAAGAACACAAAAAACATACGAAACGAGGTGAAACGTCAAAGTCAGGAATTGCCCAACACGCTTAATCCAAACAACTCCGCATAAAATGGTCGGAAGCAAAAACCATTTATAAAGAAACCCACTGGAAGAAAGGAAAATTTAAAGAAGCTGCAATAATTGTAAACAACCAAATTGTATTTAGCAAGCCTAGCATCGATTTTCCGAATATCTGGCAGCCGTTGCTGAACCCTGAAAAGTCGGTCAAGCTTCGGTGAACAAGGGATAGTATATAAGTCGTAGCTTTTAGTAGTCACTTGAAAACGGTTGGAGATACATCACTAACAGAAACGTTGTGTAACAAAAAAATAACAAATAAAGACAATGGAAGTCGATTTTAGCATTATAGACACCATTACATGGTCTAATACTTTTAAAAAAACGTGTACTAAGAGTAGTTCTGAAAATCCAAAAAGTGATGACATCAGTCTGAACAAAGTCAAATTAAAAGGCATTATAAAATTTCTATCAAAAGAACAAAAACCTTTAAAAAAAATAGGAAATGTTGGCTTTATACGAGAATTATAGTTCTTTTAAGTAAATTGTTCGCCAATAGTTAAAATTATTGAAACATGGTCAAAAAACACGGTATTATAATCCTCGTCCAATTGTTGACGCGGTCACTTTGAATATTATTCAAAAAACCTAGTGTTTGGTACTTAAGGATGCAAGAATACGTAATATATAACTAAATAATGTTTATTTAAATGCCATATAATAGTAACCAGCATTTTTTTTAAACCTGGTTAGAGAAATGACAATTAGCAGCATTATAGGAAGTTTTAGAAAGCAGCGTTTTCAGAATTCTACACGAGTACCTCGGAATAAAAAAAGTTGTGAGAACTGAAGATGAACTGAATCTTTTTATCAATCAGTTTGTCACTAAAGATATTCTAGCTTTATGATTTTAAATCTAAATCAAAACAAGAATGGATGTAGTAGCATATTAGGGATTACAGCCCTCCTATGATTCTTGAATGACAATTGTTTCGGAAACAGTCAAGAAATTTTAGTAATTGATTATCTGAATTAGAATTGCATGTTAGTAGGTGAGTCTTATGCGGGCTTTATGCATTACCTCAGGAAGTCTAATAAAGCGAAAAATTGAATAAATCTAACGAAAGATGCCCGATGCTTCCCGATAGCAGTAGTTTCAGCTGTTGCCATTGCTGAATGTTGTTTAGTGAAAATTGGCCATCGCCCCATATTCTGGCGACTATTTTTTAGTTCCAGAATTCATATAAGCTCTAAAGGAGAGAGAAAGTTGCTTGTACTTCTGTTGAAACAAAAAAAAATTATTTTTTTGACGAAATAAAGCTGTTATTAAACCGGAACAATGTTTGTATTTAAATGTAAGTACACTATATTAAAAAGGATTTTATTTGTTCTAGTTTTTTGTTTACATGGTTAGGTAAAGAATAAAAAGGATATTTTGTAGTAAAACTTACAGAAGAAGCTTCATAATATCCAATATATACATTGCTGCTGCTAAGCAAGTCAAGCGGCAAAATCCTGCTGGAAATGTTTTCTTGCATTACTTTCAAACAAAATGTTGGTTGTACTTATAAGCCCATATTTATTTTTAAAGTCACATCATTTCCTATTTAGCTATAAACTCTAGCCTAACATTTCAAACAATAAAGATTTCTCCTTTGTATATCCATGCGATTATTCAATAAGGTGTAAAGTACGTACCCTACTTTTTTACATATTGTAAAGTTATTTTTTATAGGCGGTATAACTCTTCATCAAATCACTTTCAATAGATTAAGAAAAAGCACCAAAACCCATGCCTATTTTTATTTTATCTTTACAGGCCTCATAATTTTCCATGACTCCTTTAATCCTTAAGCTTTAGACTGTAGAATTTGTTGCTTTCAGAGCTATTTTCCGAAACATTCAAATTTTTATGTAACCGCCCTCCACTAGTTCCAGGCATCCATTTAACATTACTAATCGGGCTTTAAGCCTTCATGGAGTGTGTACAGAAACAAACCTGTTTTTAACTTATCTGATAACAATTAAGATTGTAGGAGAAATAAAATATTTGGGTGTCATCCTAGGCTCTAAACTCTCCTAGAACCAAAATCTTCAGAAAATAAAATAGAAAGCGGAAACGACATTTATGTTAATTAGACGCGCTCATAGGAAAACATGGGGCCTAAAACGAAACATGATTTAATGGTTATACACGTATGGTGGTAAGGCCTATGATAACATACTCGACGCATTACTCGTATGGTGGACAAAAATGCGACAAATAACTGCTGTTACAGAACTGGCCAAGGTTCAGAGACTTGCTTGCTTAGCTATAACAGGAGCAATTAAAACAACCCCAATAGCAGCCATGAAGTGTCTCTTGGACCTTCCACTACTTAACCTCATAGTGCTGGGAGAGGCAAGAATGGGCTACTTCCGGCTGCAACAAAAACCAACTGGTGTCTATGCTAGTTTGGGACATAACGACATAGAAAGTCAGAATGGTGACAACATCCTGGACGTGTGAACAAACCAGATTATTACCCAATACTCGAAGTGAGTCAGTGAGTGGCAGCAAGCCGATCGCCCCGGCACGGTTGGAGACATCAAATTTGGTATATGGATGGTTCCAAAACCGAGCAGGGAAGTAAAGTGGGCGTGTGCAGTAAAATGGGGAATTCAAAATTCTCCATTCCACTAGGAACACACAGTTCTGTATTTCAAACGGAAATATATGCTGCACTGGACAAAAGAAAATAACAGAAGGGTTAATAAAAACAAGAAAATCTGTATAATAACCGACAGCCAGGCATCACTAGAGGCACTAGTTAACCCCAAGGTAACGTCCAGGCTGACATGGGAATGTCAGAAAGAACTGGAAGTCCTGAGAAAACTCAACATGGTAACTCTCCTGTGGGTATCAGGACATTCGAAAATAGAAGGCAACGAAAAAGCGAATAAGGTAGCGAGACATGCATCATCCACACCATACTTTGGACAAGAACCTGCCCTTGGAGTGACCAAAACCACAGCACGAGGGCAAACCAGAAAATGGATCCGAAACTAACACGAGGAATACTGGGGGAACCTCAGTAGAATAAGACATGAAAAAGCTTTATAAGGGCCCCATCTAAAAGAATAAAGAAAGAACTACCAAAAAAAAGTAAAAAAAGATTTCGCACAACAGTAGGGTTGCTAACAGGGCACGATAACCTAAGAGAACACCTACAGAAGATAGGCTTATACAATGGGGACCCAAGTTGCAGAATGTGCGTCAAGGGGAAACAAACAGCCTACCATATACTGTGCGAAAGTGAAGCGTTGAATCACAAAAGACAGGCATTATTTGGGCAACCAAAAATGAGCCCACAAAAATATATCAACCAATCAGTCTCGGGTTTATAGACTTTTACAAGAAACAAAACTCATGGAAGGATTCGTATAAAAGATAATGGGAGATTAGGCACAAAAAGCCCAAGAGGCTGCGCTGCTGCCGGTAGTGAATCACGACGGCTCCCAGAGAAGAAGAAGAAAAGAACATATCTGTTTTTTTTTTTTAGTTATGAATTATGCAAGCGTGTGTGTCATAGAAAAGAACTTAGATTTTTGTGTACAGGGGCTGCGCTGCCTCCGGTAGTGAATCAAGACGACTCCCAGAGAAGAAGAAGAAGAAGAACATATCTAGGGGATTACGTAGGCTTTTGATACCTCGCTTTTTAGCTCCTAATGCGTTTATTTTGTAGCTTAAACGATGCCTTAAGCAAGCGTGTGTATCATAGGAAAGAACTTAGATTGTTGTATATAGGGTCATTCAACAAGGAGTGAACAGGGCAACATTCGTGACTATCATCCTATTTATAAAAATGGAAAATCGTAATAATGGGTAATTTTTTCGTAGAATTCTAACAAACACCTAAGATGATTTAAAGAAAAAAAATTGCCATTTTTTTAATAGAACACACAAAAAATACACAATATATGTCTATTTTAGAATTTGTTTTAAGTGCCAGAAAAGCCATAAATTTTGAATAACCCTGTACCTAAAAAGGATTTGTAACATTAAAATTCTACTGTAATTGACATTTAAATTAACATCATTTTAAAATGGTTTTTATTAGCAAAATGAAAATGGTTTTAGTGTGTAGGTTAAAACGAGGACCTGGTTTTATTTGGCCAATCTCCAAGCAGCTGTCCCAGTTTAAATTAACAGATTTTAAATGCCTTTTTCATGCTCATATCAATTTATTTCAGTATCTTTAGAGATTGTTACTGCAGATAGATTGGTGACATATCCCATATTCAATTTGCAATTTTTTTGTTAAATTATTTATTCCATTTATTTTATTTAAATACTTGTTTGGTAGTTACAAATTGATTTTAATGAATTTAGAAAATAGTAAGCTTAAGAATCGGTTTTACAAAACCAGTGATATGTATCTATAAAATATGTTCCATACGTTAAGTTATAGAGGACCATAGTATAACTTTTGAACTTTTTTTTATAATATAATCTTGATAAATTGTATGGTAACTGTAAAAATTTGTTATTTTTTTCTTAGTTGTAACTATGTAGAATACTATGTAGGTAATAAAAAAGCTTGTTATTAGAAATATTTTTTTCGTCTTTTTTCATTTGGAAAACTATATACTGTCGGTATTATTATGTGTATTAGTTTATTTATTTAGGACAGAGGTTTGGAAGAGAGGAAAAGACCTTTAAGGCAGCGAATTTCACCGTTGCGACTCTCTAGTGACCAAGGAGCGGACATAGTGGGAAGTTGAGGACTTTTTCGGATAATCTATAAAGGGATGTATGGGAGTAGTACTTTGTATATTTTGTAAAAATCCACAAGGAGAGGAGCTACCATGTTTAATTTCTTAAAACAAAATAAAAAAATAATCTTCAAAAGAAGGTCACGACTCCTAGCACTTGTCCATTCATAACCCAAAATATAGAAAATCCTATCTATACAAATTTTAAAATTGTAAAAATTAAATGTTTTAGGATATCTCAAATATAACATAACTTACTCCGTAAAGTAGTTATACATTTATTTTGTATTAGACATGTATTGAAACATATGAATATATTTTTCCGATTTCTAAAGTTGCATATGATTCTATATATTTTAGGGGATGAATTTACTCCCTTGAAGGAGTGGTTTAATTTAAAAGTAAAGTCGAAAAATCTAGGTACACCTGCTTTAGATACTTGGATCAAAAAAAAAAAAAAAAGCTGAGACTTTTTCTGAAAAAGCTAGCATTTCATTCGATTTTTCCTATTGATAAGGGTGGTTTCACCCTTAGATAAGGGTGGTAGATTATCATATGCATTAATTTCCTATTAGACATTTCCTGAAAAACTGGTTTTTGCGATTTTTAAAGTTGCATATGATTTTATATATGTTAGGGGATGATTGCACCCCCATATAGTCCATGGGGGTTGGTTTACAACATTCTCAGAAATGAAGATGTATTATTTTATTTTCTGCCGACATCGTATTGTTAAACTGATCAGAAGTTAATAGGCCGGCGAACTAAGTTTGCAGAGGTTTGCCCCTTTGGAAATACTCGTACTATATTTGGCAATGTTAATGTAGATCCTGGATTTAAGTGACGCTTCGAATCGGTCTGTCTTAAAAGTTATGTGTTGCCACCAGGCCCGTAGCCAGGATTTTTTCTCGGGGGGGCTTTGAGATTTCATGAAATGGTGGGGAGGGATTCACTAATTTTCATTTAAAGGAGCTCTTATAACATGAAGACAGATGTTTCGAACCAACAAAATTTATAATTTAGTATTTAATGTACCAATAATCTAAGTTTTAAGATGTAAAAACCTTTCAATAATCTAAGTTTTATCTTTTTCCCAGTCATAATGTCGATCACTTTGTCTGGCTCCACAGTGATATCCCAGTGAACTAAAATCATAGCCAGTGCACCCAGTCTGTTGTCGCTCATCACACTACGTTATAAAGTTTTTACTCATTTCATTGTAGAAAATGATCTCTCTACACTAGCTGTTGTCACAGGCAAAGTAGCTAAGACGGTGAGTAGGTACCTAATTG
This sequence comes from Listronotus oregonensis, assembly GCA_019359885.1. Lineage (NCBI taxonomy): Eukaryota > Metazoa > Arthropoda > Insecta > Coleoptera > Curculionidae > Listronotus > Listronotus oregonensis. Next base: position 3,961 of record JAHBCN010011223.1, on the reverse strand, counting down.
AACGAAAATAGACTGGATCGCAGTGCTCTAACACTTTCAGCACCTCCAGGTTAGCATCTATGGTGGAAGCTTTTTCACACCATAGTTCATACTCAGCTTTTACTGCAGAGAGTGACATTCTATCATCGAAGTATGGTGCTAAATTCTCCAACTTATTTGTTTCATGAATAGAAAGGAAGCCTGGAAAAAGCACCTGGAAGAATATCTTTATTTGAAATAAATCTGTCTGCTAAATTTTGAATCAAACTATCAAGGCAAGGGATGGAGGCGGCCATCTTGTAATAGTTTTCAGCCGAAGTAATTTGAGGATGGCGCGCTTCGTCTGCTTTGTTGTAAGTCGTAGAACCTTCAAGTCAGTTTTAAACAGTTCTTCTGAAAGTCTCGATGCAAGGTTGAAAAATTCGTTGAAGATTTTGTCTGCATCTTTTCGATGATTTCTTAGAGTGCTTAGAAACTCTTTCGCATGTTGCAAGGCCGATACCAGATCAAGAGACTTTTTTTGAAGAAGCAAAGACAACGGCAAAGTAAGACTGAAAAGTTTCTCACAAACGATAAGACTGACGATAAATTCACTTTTCTCCATGGCTGCCAATAAAGCTGAGGCTGTTGACGAAATGTTCCGCGTCGTCTTAGAAATCTTTTCCAAACTTATGCAAACCGAGTTGAAGAGTTCGACGAATGTTAAGACACTGTCATGTCTTTCGATGAATCTCGTTTCGCAAAGGCGGAGAAGTCTTCTTTTTTTACTCTCTGGCGCATGGACAGAAATCGCATCCAGAAGAACTTTGTTAGCGTATGTATGATTTCGAAGCATATTTGCCACTTCGTTAACTGTACCTAGGCAATTCCTAACCATTAAAATCGACATGGTATTAGATAACGCAAGGTTTAAGCGATGGCTCGCACAATGAACGTATCTCGCATTCGGGTACTGCTGCCTGATTCTAGACTGGACACCACTAATATGACCTGCCATCGTCGCAGCACCATCGTATCCTTGCCCAACGCACTTGGCCATATCAAGACCTAGCTCATCGCAGCGCTTCAATATGACTTTGGTTACGTTTTCAGAAGACTGCTCGTGAATCGGGAGAAATCCTACAAAATCTTCGCGTATTATCGGAGTTTGCGAATCCTTCACTGAATCTATATATCTAATACAGATCGAAAGTTGTTCTATGCCTGATACATTCATGGTCTTGCGTTGTTTACTTTCTTGATTATTTCTTCTGTAACTATTTCCGAAAATGTCTAAATAATTTCGTTTTGAATATCCGGACTCATATATGTGGCATTTTTACGGCTGCTGATGACGTACCTTCTCAAATATTCATCGCCAGAATTTGCTCTGAATCGCAAAAGAGCTTGAAATTTACCATCTTTTCTATCAGGCTTTTCTAAACCGAGAGGTCCACTGTCACAATCACCTCTGAGAGGCAATTCTTGTTCTGCGCAAAATAGAATTGTTTCTATTAGGTCGAACAGGCTCGGTTTTCTTCCTTTTCTCTGGCTCTTTGAGTATCTAACTGAACATATCCGATATTTCCCTGTTGAAACTTCGAGAAATGCTTCCGCCATCATGACACAGTTTTTGTGGTACTGTCTGCTTGTGTGCTTTGTGAAAGCTTCACTAGCTTTTTTCCAATCTCTAAAGGAACTGGTGACTAATTTCCCTGGATCCTCGTGACCTCTTTTCCTGACTCCTTCATGAAAAAATAAACAGCAAGGCTTGTAATAAATGTTTTCTCTGTTAGATACGTTTGGATAAATGTAAACAAAACTAATACGAATTTCGGGGGGGGGGGGCTTCAGCCCCTCGAGCCCCTCCTGGCTACGTGCCTGGTTGCCACTGTCAAACTATTGTAAATAAAGCGTTTGAATTGTGTTCTACTTATGTGACGTGTTTATGCCATTTACGGTTAGTTTTAAATGTAACACCAACAAGATATTAGATCTGCTTGTAACTCAGTAATAGTTTACAGTATTTTACACTTTTTATACAAACCTAGTCGTAAAGTACATCTTCGATAAAAGTGCTGACGTAAAAAGGGTGTCACGCACTTTTTTTTTTTTTTTAAAGCAGTGTTTATATAAAACGAGCAATTGGTGTGACTATGATGAGTCACACCAATTGCTCAAAAAGGAAAAGTAAGAAAATTAATACAAAATTTATCCTGTGCACAGTTAGCTTCAGCCAAAGCAAGCTGTAGGTGTGCGTGCAAACCTACCCACAGCTCAGGGTGAGGAATAGTGAGCTTATCCCCAGTTTTCTTACGGACTACAAACTGGAAGTCCCCCAGATGTTATAGGAGCTTGCTTGGGCGATCAACACACCAGGACGACAAAACAAAGAAAGTTAGCATATGGTGGAGTGATTCCGTAAGTCTATCGGCGTTTTTTTTTTTTGGGGTAGAACCAGATCAAACCTGTTAGGTTTCTTTGAGATGTCACCGGGCACATGAAATCGTATTTTACCCATTTTTTTTTGGTCTGAACTTTTTAAATTAATAAAAAGTGATTTTTTTTTTAAATTAAAAAAAATTGATTTTTTTTTGTTTCCACCGCCATAACTTTAAAACTATCAAAGATACCGAATTTTTTTTTGTGTCAAATTAAAGCTCACACTGTAGCGCTTTTAACCTTATAAACAGTTTGGGCACAATTCGCACTTTCATACCTCTAAAAATCATATAAACTAAAAATAAATATTTTTGGTATTGAAATTTTCACCAATCGATAAACTTTTTTATTTTTGAAAATATTTTCATACATGCAGCGAAGAAAATATAGCCAAATAATACAAAAAATTTTTGAAAAAAAATTTTTTTTCCCAGAGCGTATCGTTTGGCAACAGCGATTTTTTTTCAGACGTAAAAAAGTATTATCGGGACCCAATAGCCCCGCATGCGGATAGCGTGCGTAGTTAAGTAATACATTAGTAGTGGTGGTTGTCGAAATTTAGAGTGTGCTGTATGTATTTAAAATTTTAAAACAATGATGCGAATTATTTGTAAGAAAATTGTGTATGATGGATACAAATCTGTTTTACAAAGACCTAGAACAGCTATTAATTCTCCACCATGGCACAAGTGGTCCGCGGAGAAATTTTACTATGGTGGAGCGATTCCGTAAGTCTATCGTGTGGGTTTTTTTTTTGGCGTAGAACCAGATCAAACCTGTTAGGTTTCTTTGAGTATGTCACCGGGCACATGAAATCGTATTTTACGACATTTTTTGGGTCTCGAACTTTTAAATTAATAAAAAGGGTTTTTTTAACTTAATAAAAAAATTGATTTTTTTTTGTTTCCACCGCCATAACTTTAAAACTATCAAAGATACCGAATTTTTTTGTGTCAAATTAAAGCCACACTGTAGCGCTTTTAACCTTATAAACGTTGGGCACAATTCGCACTTTCATACCTCTAAAATCATATAAACAAAATAAATATTTTTGGTATTGAAATTTTCACCAATCGATAAAATTTTTTATTTTTGAAAATATTTTCATACATGCGCGAAGAAAATATAGCCAAATAATAACAAAAATTTTTGAAAAAATTTTTTCCTAGAGCGTATCGTTTGGCAACAGCGATTTTTTTCAGACGTAAAAAAGTATTATCGGGACCCAATAGCCCCGCATGCGGATAGCGTGCGTAGTTAAGTAATACATTAGTAGTGGTGGTTGTCGAAATTTAGAGTGTGCTGTATGTATTTAAAATTTAAAACAATGATGAGAATTGTTTGTAAGAAAATTGTGTATGATGGATACAAATCTGTTTTACAAAGACCTAGAACAGCTATTAATTCTCCACCATGGCACAAGTGGTCCCGGGGGAAATTTTACTAGTCCGCGGACAATTTTGATCCGCGAAAAAAAATTACTTATTAAAAAAAAAATAAAACTATATTTTGGTCCGGGGCCAAAAAGGTTGAGAAACGTTAAAATAAAGGGTTGTTTTTT
>JAHBCN010011222.1:0-29619 GCA_019359885.1 Listronotus oregonensis | reverse complement strand
TCAACCCCGTCTTATTCTGAAAACTCATATTATTCAACAATTATTATAAAAAACTTTTGTATAAACTGTTTTTTTTGTCTCTTTTAACTAGGAAAAAAAAGGGCCATTTTGAAATTGACAATTTTTAAATTTCCTCCGTACTTTAAAGAGGAAAAATTTAAATTTTGATTTTACCTTTTTAAAGTTTAACCCATAAATTATTTTTTTAATAACTAAAAATTTATGGAATCCCCAAAAAAAGTGTCAAAAACGGGACACCCTGTATACAATTTTAAGGGAAATAAACCTCTTTATAAAAAGTTATTTAATTATCAATCATTTTTTGATTTAAAGCTCTAATTATTTTTAATCCAACGCCTTTTATCCATAGTTACAAAAAGCTCGATGTTACATATTAATGCGTTACAACAACCAATTTTAAACTAAACATGGTGTAAAAATCCCCCCCCCGAAATTTCAAGAAAATCGTATAACTTGTACGATTTTTTTCCCCCTTTTATCCCTAGACTCAAAGGCTGGCAAAATCAATTTTTTTTTTAATCAGTTTTTCATCGTCCATGAGTTTAATTCGATTAGGTCTTTTTTTGTAAGCGAAATATTAAAATAAATACGGGATGTAAGGTCTGGAGGTAAACGTCCTGTTGTGATTCAATTGAGAAATTATTGACGCCATTGCTAGTTTATGAAGAACCCTTGGATCTGTCAAAGCAAATCGGATTACAAAAGAACTGAATGGATTTGTTCCAATTTTGTAAGACAAAAGAGGGATATCCTGATTTTTATTTAAAAAGCTGAGTTTTTTAAAATATTTCAAATAAAGGGTTTTATTAATTTTGTTTTTTTTCTAGGTGAGTCTTTTTTACGAATAAACCCCCATTTAGTAAGTAAACCAAATTATTATATTCTAAACCCTTGTTTGACTTATCATTAAATAAATTTTCGTCTAATTAATTTAAGGGGGAAAAGGGGGGAAGAAAGGATAATAAGAATAATAGAATATTATAATGAAAAAAAAAATTTTTCCGAGGACGGAAAAAATAAAATGAAAGTAACACAAAGAAAACACCTTAATGATTCGTAAATTTCCCCTTTTTGCTTTTTTTCCTTTTTTGTTTTTTAAATTTTTAAAATAGACCTTAGAGGATTAATTATTTTTTTTTATACGGGTTTTATTTTGACTTCTAACTTTAGGGGAAAAAAATTTTTAATGCGAAACCCAAATTTTAGTTAAAAATTTTATGATTATAGTAAAACATGCTAAAAAAGATTTTTTTTAAATTTTTTATTGGCTAAATATTCCATTTATTTAAAAAACATGTTTGTCAAATATTGTTTTTTAACAAAATTTTATAACTAGAGTTAGGGCATTTAACAGTCAAGGGAACTTTTTTTAAAAGGGGGCCCCGCCCATTTTTTGAAATTCAAAGGAGTTGGGGGGCTTATTTTGTGAATACTTCTAGTTTTGGTTATAACTCCCCCTCGGATCTAACCTCAAAATTCAAGAAAACATAAAATTCATCCTTCTTAAAATTGGATACCAAATGTGGAAGATTTTATGGTAAAACATTTATTATTTTTTAGAATATTTATTTTTATGTTTCTTTAGTCATTATTTTTAATAAAAATGCTACCAAAAAATATTTTTACTTTTAAAAAGTCGACAGAATTATGTAGGGTTTTTTAACAGTGGTATAGTCTGTCTTGTAATTTAGGCTTTTGACCATACCCCAAAAACCTTTAACGATTTTATTACCTTTTGTTATTGGGTAACCCATTTGTTCATAAGTGCAGGGGTGGGCCAGGTAAAATCAAAATAAGGGAAAAATTTTAAAACCCCCACTTTGGGTTTCCCCGGAAAAAAATAAAAGGTTAATTTTAACATACCAGTTAGACGGGAAAAAAATTTACTACAGCACATTAAAAAAAAAACTCTTAATTTTTTTCCCCAAAAAAACGTAAACCCCATTGTAATTAATTTTAAAAATCAAATTTGGGGAAAAAATTAGATTTAGTTATTTAATTAAAAATTAAAATTTTAGACGCAGGTATAAATTTATAAAAACTTTGCATATATTTAATTTCTTAAGGTAATTTAAGGATTATACTTACTTAAATAAACAATAAATTATAAATCTTTATATAATTAAAGTCCGTCCCTAATGTTCTGTCCTTTAATACCTACCGATCCGCAGTTTTATTGCTGTCGGCAGGTATAATCCATAAATGAAGGCAAGAGCTAACACGGTATACTTTGAGACAGACTATACAACTTGGAAAACAATTGAAGGGCCTAGTTTTTAAATTTGATTTGTGTCAAAATGGAGTTTACATTAACATTAAATAAAAACACCTTGTAATATAAGTGCAGAAGTCCTTTTGCATCTTTATCATAATGCACCTTTTGCAAGAGATTAAAATAATTTTTTTTTGGATTAAATTCTTTTTTCATGGGATTTTCGAATCTCTCTATTACAGGTATTTTTTTTTTTTATCCTGGTAAAAACAATTTAAATTTTAAATTTGGCACCTTTTAGCTATACAAACTTATCTGTCAAAAATCCCTAGATAATTTTCGTGATTTTTTTAATTTTAAATGTTTTTTTTTTTAGAGTGTAAATAATCGTGAAAATCAGTTGATGGGGAAAATAAAAAAAATTTTTTTGGGGAAAATTTTTTTAAAGTTAGGTCTGGGGGGAAAAATTTTTTACGGGGGAACTAAAAATTAGACTTCAAATTCATAAATAGCGCTTCAAAAAACCCTGGGCCCGATAAGTAAAAAAATCTTTTTATCTTCTTTCTTCTTAACAATTCCTCGCTGACACAGGCCACTGGTGCTACGTTCTAATAGTTCATCTCACATGAGAACAGAGGAATAGAATAGCAACTGAGCTAGTCTACATAGATAGTGAAGAACTCTGGATTTTCAATCAGTGAATAATTATCATTTCCTTTTGTTTATTTAATATGTAGAATACTATCATCTGTTCCCTAAACAAAAAATATATTGCATTGGTTTTAAAATGTCGGGGATCATGATTATTTATTAGATGTTTTGCTCAAACGATAAAGAACATATTTTAAAAATATAAGCTCTGTTTGTGATTTTTTTTGTAATAAATGCGATGGATTTTGACGATTGTTACCCTTAACATTTGTTATGTTGCATATTTAACTGACATTAAACCGATTTATTCTTAAATTAAAATAAAGAAACGCGATAAATTTTCTGTTTTTTGAAATCTAGGAACGCAGCAAAAAACTATTGGAACACAGCAGACCTCGAGCCTTCACAAGCCGTTTTGGTCTGACGTCAAATTTAATGGGTCAGACGTATACTTTAAATTGTAAATTGCCCGAATATTTCCCTCATATATTAGAAATCCCATATCCCCAAATCCCCCCAAAATTGCCCGGTAGGATCCCAAAAAGTCCCACTAGATATCGAAAATTTCCCTATAGGTCCGTATGTATAGTAACGATTGTTAAAATTGCACATTTGTCATTTTTTGGATATTATATCGAATTTTAAAAGTCGTCGAAATGTCGCGTTTTGGAAACGATTCTTTGAGTTTAAGGTAATTGTTTACAAAACGGTTTTCCCCTTTTTTATTAAAATGGTTTTTTTGGTATAAATTCTTTATTTTTTTAAATTTCTCGCAAAAACAAAAATTGGTATTTTTAAATTTTTTTTAGAAAAAAAAATTTAGGGGAAAAAGGGGCCGATTAATCAATTTACCATCGTTTTTTGAATTCGAAAAAAAATTTTATTTGGGGTACATAAAAAGTTTTTTCAAACAAACCTGAGAAAAGCTTTTTGAATTTTTAAAAAACCGGGGAATTTCCCCTTAAATTAAACCTTTTTATTTTACTTAATTTTTTTTCAGACCCAAAAAATGGGGGAAAAAGCCCCCTTTTTAAAAAACCGGGGGGTTTTAACCCCAAAAAAAATTTTTTGGTTTTTGGGCATAAGGGGGATTTTTAAAATTTTAAAGAAATAATTTTAAAATTTAAAAAAAAGAAATAAAAAATTTAAAAAATTTTCTCTTCTGCTGTATTTTTCCTTAAACCTAAAAATTTTTAAAAAAAAAATTTTTTGCCATTTAACCAAAAAAGCAAAAAACCGTTTTGAAACAATTCGAGTTTTTTTATAAAAAAGTAATCGAAATTTAACCCCAAAAAATACAATAAAAACCATCAGATATATGAAGACAGTTTCGGTTTTTTAAAAAAGAAAGGAATTAAGAAACAAACACACTTCAAAAGATACTGGTATTTTATTGATGGGCCTACAACTAAAAAAAGAAAAATGGTGAGGATTTAAAGACTTTACGGGAAAACTTTTAAAATAACATCAAAACTATTGAGGGAAAAAACCCGGACAATAAAATTTAAATTTAACCTTTCACTGCGAGGAATTTAAAAACCCCGGAAAAAAATCCCAAAAAAGAAAGCAGGCAGACAAACCCCAAAAAAAAAAGGGGGAAAAAAGGCATACTAAAAAGAAGATTCAAAGCCAGGACAAAATGGATGAAAAACCCCCGATGGTTAAAAAAAATTTTTTTTTTTTTTATCGTAAAATTTAGCAGGAAAAGAGGGAGTAAAGTTTTATTTTCTATTTCAAAGAAGTTTTTTAAAATAAAAAAGGTAAAAAAAATCCAATATTGGGAAAAAAAGAAGGAGGGGGAAAACCCTTTTTAAAAATGGTTTTGGGAAACATTTTAAACCCCGGTTTTCCCCGTAAGGTTATTTAAAAAGTTTTTAAAAGAAAATTTTAAAAATTTTCCCGGGTTTTTTTAACTGTTAACCTTTTTGGGGGAATTTTGGGAAGTGGTACAAGAACATCCTGCAAAAAAAACATGATACCAGTCCTAACGGAAAAAAAAAGTCAGGTTTGGCGACAAAAAAGTTAAAAAGTAAAACCCCCCGGAACACTTTCCCCAAATTAGTAAAAAAAGGGGTTGAAAAAAATACGCTGAAAAAAATTACTGGACATTCAAACCCAAAGTCCATCCCTATCTTCAACTGGATGAGGAACACCATTAAAATAGTAAAAAAAATAAGTGAAAGCTAATTTTAATAAAAAACCAATAAGCGCCACAATAAGTTTTTTTAAATTTAATTCAATGACAAACTCCAAAATCACAAGTAGTAAGACTAAAAAAGAATTTTTACAACGTTTTTCCCCTGAAAATTTCCCTGAAAATTTTTTGTTTCTGCAATTTTGTTTTTTTTTGTTTTATTTTCAAAATTTAGTGGGGAATGTTTTTTTAATATAATGTTGTTTAAAAAAAAATTTAACTCAGGTAAAATATTTTTTTTCTTCTACTGAGAAATATTCTCCCTTTTTTAAATGGCATCAAAAAACCTGATAATTTTTTTTTCAAGCATTTTGTCAGTAAAGTTCGGGTTTTTTTCATTTTTTTAAAAGCCCCCCCCGGAGGGGGCCTTTTTGCCAAAAAAATAAAAAAATCATGGTTTTAAAAATCTTTTAAAAAATTTTTAAAGGGGGTTGTGAAATTTTTTTCGAAAAATTTTTTCCGAGAAGATTTTTAAAGGGAAAATTTTACTCATTATAAATTTTCCCATGGGGCACTTTTAAAAAAAAAAAAAATTAGATAAATTTCCGTTGCCTAGACAACGTGGTATTTCAACTTATTTACAAACACAGAGAATCGAACCCGTTTTTTTTTTTGGAAACGTAAAAAAAGTAAAAAAGAGCATTTGGCGCACGATAAGAAAAATAAAGTAATTAAAAAAAAAGTTTTTAAAATTTTAATTATGTTGCATGAAATTGAAAATTGTATTAAAAAAAACCCAAATATAAAAAATTTTATTTAAAAATTTTCCCAAACCCCCAAAATTTAAAAAAATTCCGCCCAAAAAAAAGAAAAATTTGGTAATTTTTTTAAAAAAATCGTGGTATTACCCCAAAAATTTTTTTTTAAAAAGGGGGAGATTTGTCATATTTTTTAATCAAAGTACATTTTATGCAAGGGGTCCATTACCCTATATATTATCCTAAAACTTTCAGCCATCTTTTTGCTTTCTTTTGCCAAAATTTACGCAATTTCAAACGGGGGAAAAATTTTTTGCATCATCATAGTGTCACGTCCAAGATTAAAAAGATTGAGACTGAAAATTGATTGAGTCATCAATAGAAAACGATTTCGAATCAGGGGTAAATTTCATTAACGAGTTTTAGGGGTTAAAAAGGGTTATACATCGAGGAATTCATTGTATATATAGTTCTAATTTTGATTTGTAAAAAATACTTGAACAGAACAATTAATCAATATTTTTAATGGTCCCACAGACATAAATAGTTATTTACATTACAAGATGCGAAAGTTTACTTTTTGGTGTGAACCGAACTCTTGAAAGGCCTTTCGCATCGTGAAATGTATTATATTTTTTCTGCTACTGTTCTGTGTATCGCATAATTTAATAATCATTAACATCATGTTTTAATAGAAATATCAGAGATTTTGAAATTTTACCTGTTAAAAATTAATCCATAGCAACACATTTATTGTTGACATTGTCTGTCATCAGCACTTGTCAGAGTTTGAATTATTGTTAATTTAGTATAAATCCATTCCCATTTAAAATCTTAAATGAATATGAAAATGCATAAAAGGCAGCTGACCTTGCGTGTGCCTCACTTCTGCCAGACAAATCTAAAGAGAGGTACCATCAAACATATAAATCGTTTTCTGAATGGCTGCTACAAAAAATGTGGGGCGGATTGACGAGAATGTGATGTTGGCGTATTTTCAAGAAAAATCCGAGTCTTTATCACCACCAACCCTCTGGTCTGTATATTCCATGTCAAGTTAACAATTTCCGTAAACAAAAATCAAGATATTTCGGAGTTCAAGAAACTAGTTGCTTTTATTAAAAGGAAAAACGATGGTTATGAGGCAAAAAAGTCAAAAATTTTTAAAAAAGAAGAAATCATAAAGTTTTTACTTAACGCGCCTGATCAAAGTTACTTAGCAATGAAAGTAATAGCCATTATGGGAGTGGCTGGGGCATGCCGGACAGACGAAACATACAGAATGAAGCTAAGTGATGTAGAAATAAGAAATGACGTGGCTATAGTAAAAATAGTGGAGTCTAAAAATAAAGTTAAAAGAAACTTTGTAGTAACCAACGATGAAGGCTCAGTTCCTTATGTCAGATTTCTACAGGAATATATTAAGCTGAGACCAAGGAATGCTCTAGATGAGCGTTTATTGTATCGTTATGAAAGAGGTAAATGTGTTAATCAAGTAATTGAAAAGCACACTATTTCAAATGTACCTAAAGAAATTGCGAAGTTTTTGAAGCTTGAAGACATCAGTAGATACACTGGCCATTCTTTTAGAAGAACGTCAACTACGCTCTTGCCAATGCTTCGGATGTCGATATTTTGGACTTAAAAAGGCATGGAGGTTGGAAGTCTTCTTCTGTTGCGGAGGGATATATTGCTGAATCCTATAGTAATAAGGTGGAAATTTCAAAGAAGATTTTACACGAAATTCCTACCAATATTTCCTCTAATGAAGTAACAGTGAAAAATATGAATATTAACGTAGTTAAAGGTGATAACGATACCCCAACAACAAATTTAAAAACTGTTAATTCAAGTATTATTCCTCCAATTTCTTTTGCTAATTGCTCAAATTGCACAATTACTTTTAATGTTAATACTTAACCTAGTTTTTAAAATATTTTGTCATAAATTAGTTACTTTTTATAAATAAATCCTAATATTTCCCACAAGCATATTTTCTTTTTTACTCTTACTTTTTGTCCAGGCGCTGAAAATATTACTTTCGTAGCTAGCAACGCTTAGCAACCAGGTAACACGAAGGTTCTCTTTCGTTATCATTCGCGTTGCTAGGACCACAAGTTTTCTTATTTATACAGTAGTAGAAAAAATATATTTTTATTTTATTGTGGGACATGAAGCCTTAAAGTCTAAATACCATCATACCTTTGGTGTCTTATGTGAAGTAAGAGTTAGTTTACGGAACTTAAAGATTTGGTAGTTTAAAAGGAAAGAGAAGACTTCTGCGGGCAGAAGAAGACATTTTGGGGATGACGCATCGAATAAAGTAAGAAGTTCAGAGCATCCGTATTGCTTTATAAGGAGCTAAAAAGGAAGAAATATATTGGCCAAATAATAGAGGGAGGTTGTTGATGTGAAGATTATATAATAGTTGGAGTAAATACTGAGCCGTGGGGAACACCACCAAGTATTTGATGAAAGTTAGAAAATAGCCATCTACAGTACCAGAAATATGTTAATTAGGAAGGAAACCAAAGAGCAAAGAACAAAGTTTGGGTGAGAGACCGTAAGAAGGAAGTTCGTTAAAAAGCTCATCCTACCACAACCTTAGATATGTCAACGATCTAGGATTTGACAACGAACTTAGAGGACTTGTTACAGTTATGGAAAACAAATAAAATAAGATCTGCTGTCGGTCATTAGTGACGAAAGTGGTACTATTTGTCGTGCATAATTTTGTGTTTTTCCAAACACAGATTTAGGAAATACCGAATTTTTCCTTTTTCTTGCATACAACAAGAAGAGATAATTTTAGATCCTTTTAGAGGTATGTTACACACTTACTGATTTTCAGCTACTCGAAAAAAAACCCTTATAAAAAAAGGAGCATATTTTCTAAACAACTAATATTTGCTTTTTAATTGGGAGAACGAAATATCTAAAAATTAAACTCAGAATCATATAGAACATGTTTACTATTTCTCTATCTAAAACCTCTTGTCATTCCACCCCTAACTCGCTTTAATACATCAACCCCTCTTACAAACCGTTTTTCAATTGATCATCCAGTCGATACATTAATCTAATATCAATCAATTTTGGGAGTATGACACATTTATACTCGATTTATTCTATTTAAAATAAATGGCGTAGATTCTGATAAAGCTCAAGCTCTAAGGCCTCATAGAATGGAATCATCTATTTTATAAGTGATTTTTAAAGAAACCGTAAAGTTGGTTTTACAGTTAAAAAGTTATTTCTCCAGAAATTTTTCTTGTCATTTTTTTTTGTCAAAATGTTTCCCCATAATTTAATGTTTAGTTTTAATTCTCAGTTCGACAACGAGTTTTTTTGCATGAAAACATAAAAAATAATTTAATAGAAGAAGATGAAGCAACAGTACATACCGCTAAAAACTCTAAAAGAGTTCTGCGAGAAGTGTTTAATGGCCGACTCATTTCTATTTGGGGATTTAAATTGGCTTTTAAGGTCCTCGGACTTAACTGCACCAGACTTTTTCTGTGGGGCTATTTAAAGTCAAAGGTTTTTGCAACTCGTCAAAAAACATCAAGATCTTAAAGTCCGAATTTCTGAAGAGGTCCGGTGAATAGATCAGGTTTTCCTTCATCGTGTCATGAATCATTTCTTGTCAAATCTTGAAAAGTGCATTGAAGTTAATGGCACTTACTTAAAAGACGTAATTTTTAAAAGTTTGGATAAGTCGTATGTTATAGTAAATCCCAAAGAGTGAATTGTAATTAAGTGTAATAAAATGTTAGTTTTATTGAGTTTTAACAATTTTACTGAGCAATTAAAATGGGTAGTCTATTATGGGAAACCCTGTATATTTGGTGTGGGTCCCGTCCCACCTTTTAAGTACAAAATTCTGAAAATCCTATATCAAAAAAAAAAAAAAAAAAAATGGAAATCCTTAAATCGCCACTGGGGTAAGTGACATGTATACTGTCAAAAAGGTGGTATCGTAAAAATCACTTAAATATAATAACCCCACCTATTTTTGGCCAAAAATAATTGAAATATAGAGATATTGACATGTTTTTTATTATTTGTTTTACCAAAGATAATACTACTACGAATAGATGGTTCATTTAAATGGGGCGTTTTGAATCAGTTCGGAGATATAATGCTCCGAAATGCGAATAAAATTAAGTCGGTAACCTCTGCCAGCGAAACAAACCGTGCGACATTGCCAATGTCTTCGCTTGTACCTTATTCGACACGAAGTAGGAAAGCGGGCGGCTAAACGGTTGTGTTTTCTAGTCGCGTTTCATCCGCTATGTAAGGCCTGCCGGCAACACTTTTAACTTTCGTCAAGGATAGCGCAAAATTCTCGATGACATCGGCCGCGTTAGCCAAAGTCCATTAGGGGTATCAAAAATATAGCATTGAATGGTTCATCTTATCCGTAGTAGTATTATCTTTGGTTTTACTTAACAGCGGAATTACGAAAAGTTTTTCGTCAATAAAATGCATCATCCATTTAGGTTTAGCGATTTCTAGTAATTTGTTTCATATTCTACGTGCAAAGACAAACAATTTCATTTTTTTTTAAACATTAAAGTTTGTTAAAAAAAAAATAATAGAAAATTGACATTTTTTATTTTTTTTAATATTCTATAAATTTGATGAACTTTAAGAATAAAAATACTTGACAACTCAAAAAAATATGTTAATTTTATATTCCATAAAGTGGAGCCACACTTCCAAACAATTACCAAACATCTTAATTAATGAGGTTTCTGAAATGGTATATTTCATTACCAGTACGGAAATGACGATTTTCCCGTGCGCGCATGGGAAGTCATGTCAAGAACGGAAAAATCCATTTCTGGACGTGTAATGAACGATATTTTTTATTATACTTAGGTACCTGAAAATAACATAAACAAAAACATCGCAAAAAAATGGTTAAGAAAATTGCGATTATTTATTTTTATTTTTAAAACAGTAAAACAAATTAACAAAAAAAATTACAAGCTAATTAAATCTAAGAACATTAATTTTGGACGGAACCGTTATGATTAATGGTTATATTTATTGTACAATTCGTATTACTGTTGAAGCTCAATCCATTTGTATTTCTTTTTGTTGAACTAAAGATGAAGCAGGTGTTCGTATGTTTTGGTTCTCTTGATTGACTGATTACAGATTTTCTAGTTTCCAAGTTACAAGGCCTAAACAACTTTTCGGATACTTTAATTTTTCTTTGTATGGACTCCTCTATATATCCTTCTGCTACATTGGAAGAAAGCCATCCTCCGTGTCTTTTCAAAGTGAGCAAATCACCGCCGCTTTCTACCAACATTGTAGCCGAAGAACGCCTTAGCCCATGTCCGGTATATTCTTCGTGATTTTTTAGTTTTAAGTATTTTGCAACAAGTTTTGAAAGACCACTGATAGTATGGCACCCAACATGTTGAGCGTAACATCTTTGGTTTCGGTATGCAACAAATAATCTTCTACTCTCCATGTTTTTAGGGCGGAGATCTGCGTATTTACGGTAAAGTGTACAGGATTGATTTGCAATTTCATTGGTAATGGTAAAACTTTTGACCTTGAGTTTTTCCATCTTGTAAGAAACGACAAGGAAACGCCCATTATCTTCCACATCGTCTAAACTCAAACGTATTAAATCATCTCTGCGGCATGCGCCGAAGATGCCAAACAATAAAATTACTTTGCTAGTAGATATTGTCCATCTGAAGCTTCACATAAAAATTTGGTTACTTGTTCTGATGTAAGAACCTTGGATTTCTTTGGTACATATCCTACAGCTTGTGTATTCAAAAAGCGATAGTTTTTGGATATTGGTTGTGAGTATTTTCTTTTATTGCCAAACAACTCTTTAACATGGAGAATCGACTTCCATAAGGTGGATGACTTCATAGATTTGGCTTTTTCAGAAAAATAAACTAAGAGAAATCATCACTCACAATTTTGATTCTTTTCTGAGTTCGCCATTCGTAAAAATTGATATCATGTTAATATCTCAACCTGATTTACTGGTAATAAATCTGCACTCACTTCTGCCGCTTGTTGTAATATAATATCGGGAATATCCGGATTTTTTTCCAAATCTGAATTCATTTTTTGAAAATGGCATAAATTTCACTGACAGAAAATAAAATATGTCATTAATAAATAAATCGTTGTTATGAACAGTTTCCATGGATGAATTTTTGTATAAGCGCACGGAAAGAGGGATCGGGAAAAAATTCCGTGCGCTGTTCTAAAAATGTCATATTTACTGTATTTTATACACAGTTGAAAATGTAGTATTTTCAGGTAAGTATAATAAAAAGAAGGTTGTATATTTCCTAAAACAGCGGAAATATCACAATCGCTCTGAAGCCTCCATAAAGCCCAGACCTATCATCTTCCGATATTAATCTTTCATGTTGATATAAGCCGGCTTTTTTCGAATTTATAAACACTCAACCACTTATATAATACACAAACAAAATATTAAAATATTAAGCAGCTAATAAATCTCAAGCGTCGTTTTATAAGAGCCGCCTTTTTATGGCCCACCCAGTGTTTGTACGGTTTTTAACGAAACAAAAGACTGTCGCTTTTGGTGTCGGCTGGGCCCCTTTCAAAAAACAAAGGAGGCCGGGGTGCCCTTTTCGGTGATAAATAAATGTACCTAAGGGTCGTGTAATAACAAAAAAAACGTTTTTTAGGATGTATGATTTGGTTTAGTATGTTATAGGCGATAATGAGAGGCACTGCTTTATATTGAGCCTTGGCAACAGTGCCTATTTTCAGGTGCCATACGATGTTTTTTTTTTCTTGGGACATTCCATGAAAGCTAAGGCCTAAGTACAAGTACTAACTTACCGTGGGTTCAAGACACGGGACCCATATATTTGGAGGTTTGAAGGAAAAGGAAAAACTTCTGCGGCTATGGATGTAATGTGTTTGTGCCAGTTAAGGTTATTCTCAAAAGTAACACCTACAAGATTAAATGATTCTTTGTTTTAACCAGAAATAACCAGAACTTGGCTGCTAATATGTAACGGATGATCGTTGGCAGAATTTTTGTTACTACAGCGAACATAACTGTCTTTAAGAGGCATTAAACTGGACAAGATTTTTGGCTCCCCAGGCCAAGATTAGTTTAAGGTCTTGTAAAAGAGATACCTTCGTTGACCTGAGCTTGTTTTTCAAATCATCCCTATATTGTGGCTTAAGAAATTAAATATTAGAGCGAAGGGTCAGCATTACTATGAATATGATTGATTGTCGAAGAGAGAAGATCGTTATTGTGAAGAAGAATCAGAGTTGGCGCCGGTACTGAGCCCTGGGACACCCCTGCGTTAATTTGGTAGTAACTGGAAGAATGATTATCTACAATAACTGATATAGTCGATTAGAGAGGAAACTAAAAAGCCAAGAATAAGGCTTAGGTTGAAGACCGTAGGAAGGAAGTTTATTAAGAAGCCCATCATGCCAGACCTGATAAAAAGCTTTGAACATGTCAAGAGCAACGATCTGGGACTCACCAAGAAACTTGGTGAGTGTGGATCTTCTTTCCCCTATAAAGTATGATATTTTGACCATAACCTTCTTTCGAATATTTTGTTATTTGAGCGCGGTTTGTGTTGTTTACAGTCAATTGAAAAATGTGTCTCAGCAAAAAAATGAAACAATTTTACTTGTCAAAATTTTCTTGCGATGATTTATTAAGATTTTCGACTTGGATTATTAAAACAAAAGTGCATCAATCATTTTACTTACATTTGTGATGATGACGCTCCATTCTTTGCCTGTAAAACGCTACTATAACGAATTGGTTCCTGCCCGAAGCCTCAGAAAACATTGTCGCAAATTAATGGGTCTCTATTACTCGTTTTGTTTCACATTCTTGAGTGTTTTTTTGACGAATGGCAAAATTGGCAACAGTGTAAATGTGGATAATTGAACGGTAAAAACCTCTTAAAAAGCAAATAGTAAACATAACCTATAAAATTTTAATCGTTTTTGTGCATTTTAAAATCAAGTGTTATTTTTAAAAGGAAGAATGAACGAACTATTATTAGAAATCATACGCACCCCACATTTTATTGTATTATAAAATAAATTAATATCTGGTTGGCTACTATTTTCGTCCACAGTATCAGTGTTATGAATTAATGAAAGTCATTACCTCTTTTCCTTCAAGATAGTGCCTGGCAGATGACAATAGTTATTTACATTACAAGATGCGAAAGTTTACTTTTTGGTGTGAGGTGGTTTTTAAATGGCCGAGGCGAAGCCGAGGCTATTTAAAACCTCCGAACACTTGAAAGGCCTTTCGCATCGTGTAATGTATTATATTTTTTCTGCTACTGTTCTATGTATCGCATAATTTAATAATCATTAACATCAGTTTTAATAGAAATATCAGAGATTTTGAAATTTTACCTGTTAAAAATTAATCCATAGCAACACAATTTATTGTCTGTCATCAGCACTTGTCAGATTTTGAATTATTGTTAATTTAGCATAAATCCATTACCATTTTAAAATGTTAAATGAATATGAAAATGACATCCAAAAGGCAGCTGACCTTGCGTGTGCCTCACTTCTGCCAGACAAATCTAAAGGAATACCATCAAACATATAAATCGTTTTCTAAATGGCTTGCTACAAAAAATGTGGGGCGGATTGACGAGAATGTGATGTTGGCGTATTTTCAAGAAAAATCCGAGTCTTTATCACCACCAACCCTCTGGTCTGTATATTCCATGCTCAAGTTAACAATTTCCGTAAACAAAAATCAAGATATTTCGGAGTTCAAGAAACTAGTTGCTTTTATTAAAAGGAAAAACGATGGTTATGAGGTAAAAAGTCAAAAAATTTTTAAAAAAGAAGAAATCATAAAGTTTTTACTTAACGCGCCTTATCAAAGTTACTTAGCAATGAAAGTAATAGCCATTATGGGAGTGGCTGGGGCATGCCGGACAGACGAAATATACAGAATGAAGCTAAGTGATGTAGAAATAAGAAATGACGTGGCTATAGTAAAAATAGTGGAGTCTAAAAATTAAGTTAAAAGAAACTTTGTAGTAACCAACGATGAAGGCTCAGTTCCTTATGTCAGATTTCTACAGGAATATATTAAGCTGAGACCAAGGAATGCTCTAGATGAGCGATTATTGTATCGTTATGAAAGAGGTAAATGTGTTAATCAAGTAATTGGAAAGCACACTATTTCAAATGTACCTAAAGAAATTGCGAAGTTTTTGAAGCTTGAAGACATCGTAGATACACTGGCCATTCTTTTAGAAGAACGTCAACTACGTTCCTTGCCAATGCTTCGGATGTCGATATTTTGGACTTAAAAAGGCATGGAGGTTGGAAGTCTTCTTCTGTTGCGGAGGGATATATTGCTGAATCCTATAGTAATAAGGTGGAAATTTCAAAGAAGATTTTACACGAAATTCCTACCAATATTTCCTCTAATGAAGTAACAGTGAAAATATGAATATTAACGTAGTTAAAGGTGATAACGATACCCCAACAACAAATTTAAAAACTGTTAATTCAAGTATTATTCCTCCAATTTCTTTTGCTAATTGCTCAAATTGCACAATTACTTTTAATGTTAATACCTAACCTAGTTTTTTAAAATATTTTGTCATAAATTAGTTACTTTTTATAAATAAATCCTAATATTTCCCACAAGCATATTTTCTTTTTTTTACTCTTACTTTTTTGTCCAGGCGCTGAAAATATTACTTTCGTAGCTAGCAACGCTTAGCAACCAGGTAACACGAAGGTTCTCTTTCGTTATCATTCGCGTTGCTAGGACCACAAAGTTTTCTTATTTATACAGTAGTAGTAAAACTATATTTTCCCTTTTAGTGTGACATAAATAAACACCATCGGTCACATTGCACGCTCTAGACAAGACTAACCAAAAGTTTTGAAATGTCCACGGTAGTTGGCAAGGTTTAATTTATCGAATATTTTCCAGATGGAATTACTAATCGCGTGATAAATAATATTGCACGTTGCAACGACGGTGGTCTATCAGGACAAAAGCTCGGATTACATCATATTATAAAAAAATTAAGCACTTTTATATGACAAAATGTAAGTTGCTGATACTCCGAAAGGTACCTAAAAGGACAATCTTTTTTAAAAAATATTTCGAAAATTATAAAGCATTATGTGTTTGGCCTAGACTAACAGACCACCGTCGTGCATCCGAGTGTTAAAAAAAGGTAGATACTCGTAGGTTAATTACACCAATCACAAACGATTTATTTCTCGAATGGGTCCCGCCCACTCGCAAAAATGCCAAACAGAAAATTTCGAAAATGACATTTTTAGTAATTTTGAAGCGGCATTTTACTGATGTCGTATACGACACTGTGTTTTCGAGATTGGTAAAATACATTTCCACCGATTCGACTGTTGTTTATCTATGAAAGGCTGCAGATGACGCCAAAATTCTGCGAAATATCCCAAATTTTCAGATGAGACTTGGTGAAAGGTCCCAGATGGTTAATTCATTAAGAGATATGGCGTGTGCCATAAGGGCGTTATGGGGTGATAAGTGGTTATAAGTAAATATTGGGTTTCGAGACAAGGGACAAACGATGTAGACTGAGTATCTTTAGATCTAAAGTAACTTATAAAATAACTTGCCTCTGGCTTCTTTCTATTTAGATTAAAATATATGCAGTAATATATTTTTAAGTTAATTCACTAAATTTTAAAGTAATATTACTACTTTAAATATAATATACAGGGTGTCCCACGACGAACCGACGTGGTCGATTTCTCAAAAACTTAGCAACGGAAAATTTTGAAAGTTTGGTAGTTTACTTATATCGATGAGAGCAACTCGTCTAAAATATTTTCAAGATGGTGGCAGTTCCGGTTGTACCGGAAGTCGATGCTAACTTGACGGCGGGACGTCATGGCCCACTAATAACAAAATTAAAGAGCCGTATAGCACTTTTACAATACAAAATGTTAAATTGTTAATTATTTCGAAAACTATACATTTTTGGAATAGACCACTTAATACAAAGTTACCTTATTTTTTAATGCTAAATACGATAAAAATATAAAATTAGGGGGTTTCATTTGAAAAATTGACTTTTTATGTGTTAATCAGTTAATTTTGTACTTAATTTTTAGTCACCCTATATTAATTTACACCAAAATATCCACTCAGTATACAAAATTGCCTTTACAAGGAATTTAACTCAAATTAAATAATAGAGGACGTATAGGAAAATTTCTCCTTATTTGGGGTTGCCAATGTCATTTTTGACATAAAATTTAAGATATGTCGAAAACGGTTAGACTTAGGTATAGCATATTATACACGAAACATATCTAGAAATTTCTGGAAAATTTAAAAATGCAATAATATAGGGTGTTCCATTAAAAATAAGGAAGTTAGATCGACTCCGGTGCAACCGGAAGTGTCACCATCTTAATATTTTAGAAGTTGCTCTCATCGATATTAGTAAACTAATAAATTTTTAAAATTTTCCGTTGCTAAGTTTTTGAGAAATCGACCGCGTCGGTTCGTCGTGGGACACCCTGTATAAAAATTTTGGTGAGTCAATAAATAAGTAACTGAGTGAGTCCCTCAGTAGTAAAAACCATTTTCAAAATCGAATATCTCAGAAATCACTTGACATAACTGTTTTATTTTTTGTTAGATAATTAGTATGCCCATGTGAATTCACATACCAATTCTTATATTTTTATGTGGAACGATATCAAAGTTATGATAGGGAGATAAATGTGTTAAAACATTTCGGGTAATATACACACTGCGTGATTTAGGCCGAAACTTGGCCTGATACACTATCGTGCGTCTAGATAATAATAAGCTGTATTATGTATTTTATGTGTCGAAATTCACAGGAGAGGTACAGTGACAGCCATTAAATCTTAGGCAAAAAATTTGTCAAATTTTGACTTTTCTGCCAATTTTTGTAAATCGCTATTTTTTACCTTGTTTTACTTTTAGTTACTATAAATAAAGCATAAGGTAAAAGAAGTTATTTATATTTTATAAAAACCAACAAAGTAATAAATTAATTAACAATTAAATAAATTCAAAGAAACCTAAATATCCTTCCAAACAAATTTAATATATTTTATTGTGGCCCCATTTTTTTCTGAGACAAAGTTTAGCCCTCCTGGCATCGAATGGACCAAAGCCCGGGCGTAGTCCGGATTTCCTCGTAACTCATTCCGCGCCTCTAAAATTTTATTCTTAAGTTCGTTTTCATTTTGCGGTCTAAACTCATTTTCCCTATTTATTTTTTTAACTTATAAGCCCCAAACATTTTCCATAACATTTAAATCCGGACTACGCGCGGGCCACCGTAAAACCCTGATACGCTGCTGTTCCATCCATTCATCGACTTGCCGAGCCGTATAAATGTGACACTTATATTGCTGAAAGATAAAATTTCTGTCCGGAAATCGATCCAGTACAGAAGGAAGCATAATGTTCTGTAGTAGATCTATATATACCTCCGCATTGAACCTTCCTTCGTTAAAATAACATACACCAAGTCCTCGTGCACTCAGCCACCCCCAAACATTTACCGAAAACCGCCCACTACTTCTGTCCTTTTGGGTATATTTTTTATCAAATCGGGTTCCTTGAGGCCTGAATACCTTAAGTATCCCATTGTAGCACGACTGAAATACTTTTTCATCGGTAAGTGTTATATTTTTCCAAAAAACCGAAGGTTCCAAGTAAAATTGTAGAGCAAATCCAATGCGTTGTTCTTTATTTACATTTTTTAAAAACGGTTTTAAGGCTGCCGGATGGCAGCGCAATTCGGATATTTGCCTTATTCTTCGCCGTGTTGTTCTAACAGATGCTGGGAAATTGCTTTCCGTTTTTGCTGTAACTACAGTTTAAATGGTTGGTTTTTCAAAACATTAACTAAATTATTGTCTTGTTCTTGATTCTATAGTTCGGGGCGACCACTTCCAGCTCTTCTCTCAAAAAAGTGTGTCCTGCCATTTTTTTTAACAAAATGAATAGTACTCTTTGGGATGTTAAGCTCTTCCGCCGCCTCTCTGCTCAATACAATGAATAATTAATACTTTTTGATCCAAAGTTAAGTTTGGCATTTTAAAAAATATTTTTAGACACTGACAACGGACACCTGTTCCTCTATTAGTTTTTCAACAGGTTTTTATATTCAGTAGAAGGTAGCAAAAGCCTATTTTACGAAACGGAAGAAGAATTTTCCAAGATTTAATGGCCGTTACTGTACATGAATATGTGACCGCCACTGATTTTTTAGGACTTTTTTAAGTTGATTTTATGTTAACAAGTTCTAGTACTGACGTTCTTCATATAAGCCACAGTTAACATAGACAAATGAATGCCAAAATATGTAAATTGTCTCGGACCTTGGGAGTGCGAACACAAGAAGCAGATTAAAATCTTCACACCATTAATTTTGCGGTCCATCGGTTTACACACAAAGAACGTTATTAATTAACGTATTTTGACATTTAAATTACTCGCTCGTCATAGTTCGCGTTCGAATGATTGCTCGGTTAGAAAATTAAATTAATATTGGTGTTAACTTTTGATGAGTTTCAACAATTAAGAATGGTACTGCGCAAGTTTTAAGTTCTCCGTAATTCTAAGGAAAAACGAAACGCTTATAGACTAGGTTCGTTTGTCACGGACGTTTTACTTGAAGACCCCGTGACTTAGGAATTTGACATTTGGTAAAATTTATAGCATATACTTATAATAATTTATCTATACATAATTACATTTTTAATCTAAATATCTAAATCTATTTCTGTTTCACTATCAGAGTCATCATTGAGATTAATTACAATAGGATTTATGTTGTTTTGGATAGAAATGTAAGAGTCCTCAATTTTTATAATGTGCTGTAGTGAATTTTTCCAGCTGTCAACTAGTATGTTAGTAATTACATTTTTTTATCAAATTTATAACACTGGAACTTAATGCAGGTGTAACATTTTCTGCTCTGATCTTTGATTTTACTTGGTTCCACAAATGCTCTATGGGGTTAAACATACAGTGATACGGAGGAAGCCGTAAGACAGTATGCCCAGCCTGTTCAGCCAAATTATCACATACATATTGTTTTTTAATTGCATATGAATTTAGGACTTCCAAAAGATGCGTTTTTTTGTAACTAAATTCAAAATAAATATCATTTTTTAACAAATATTCCTGGATTTCAGTTTATGAACTTGATGAAGCTGGTGCTTTGTGTAGCAGACGGATGTGGTAGCTTGCGTTATCCATGACCATAAATAACACTGTTGTTTGGAAAAATTTTTAAAAGATAATTTTAAAACCAGGTTTCAAAAAGTTCTGCACTTGTATCCTCATGATAATCCAAGCTAGAATCCTTAATATTCTTTACAGACAAATTGGGACAAATCGGTCTTCTGAACCAGCGTGTATTATGGTAATGCGTTTTCCTTTATTTGAAGGTGCTTTCGTCTGACAGTTTTGACTGGAATCAACCCATCCTTTGGATACTGTGTCATGTGTATCGAACCATGTTTCATCAAGGTAAAATTTTGGATCTGTTTTCTAACCTTTATCTTTTAATTTCTTAAAGGTAATTAAATCTCCAAGTGCGTAATCTGTGCGATTCCATTACTACTTGTCTTTTGTCTATGTTGCGGTATTTAAATCCCATTTTACAATCAACTCTATGGAGGGTGGCACGGCTAATATTTATATTGGTTTCGTCTTCGTCTAGCTTCTTTTTCAGTTTATCCAAGGTATGAATAATTCCGCTTTCATAAAGACAATATATTTTCCTTCTTATTAGGTCCTGATCACTATTGTCTCTACGGTGAGATTGAAAATCACTACGTTTTTTCATTTTGTTTAATTATTCACTAATAATAATATCCCTTATCAATGATATTGGAGTTTTTGTAAGTAGACAGGTTTCTTTTAAAGCTTCTTGTTTAAACCTCTAATGATTAAAGTTTTTTACACATTTTTCACAACCTGTTTTGCATCTAATGACAAATGATTTCGACGCGACATAGTTATATTTTCGTGAAACAACTTTTTCGAAACGCACAGTAAAAACGGTTATTCAACACTGCCACTAAAATATTAGCCGAAATATTTATATGCCTAATGGTTAATACTCAAGAAATACCTGGCCCACCCCTGCCCTTATACAAATCGGTTTACCCAATAACAATAGGTAACAAACTCGTTAAAGGTTTATTGGGGTATGGTCCGTCAAAATCCATACGATATACTTTCAGACAGACTATGCCCGCTAATCAACATTCAGAGACTACCTGCCCAACCAATTTGGCACGTGGAGTGAGATAGCAGAACTGCAAGGCTGCCTCTAGTAGGTATATGCTCGAACGTTGCATCTTGGTAAGCTCAAAACAAAATATAGAAAACAAAAAATCATTCCTTTGCAATACTTTTCCCAGAATCCATTGTCATATTTAAGCTTTAGAAAAAAATTGCACTTTGTTCAGACCTTTTATACAGGATGATACCTTTATCCTAATAATTCCCGTGTTCATGAAAAAAGACACCTTTAACCTCTCTTTTTATTAAAATTTTGATCCCAAGGTATCCTAACTGTTTATCGATACAGAATAAATCAGCAATAATTTTATTCAGTAAAAACAATATCACCTTCAGAATTATTTTGACATAACATAAATGATATCAATTTGTCTGTGTACCCGGCCAATCAACTAAAATAATCGATACCATCGATCAAATTTTAAACATTCTGTTAGTAATGGGTTTAAATTGGGTTTGCCACCCGCGCTTTCTTTTCTTTATATACCTTAGTAAAGAAATATATACAGGGTAATCCAAATTAAGTGTCCATCGTTAGTATAGTTAATTTTTTTCGGATATGCAGTTCCGACATTTTTTTGCATCCTTAACTGATACAGTGTTGCAGAGAGAAACAACAAATTTACCAAAAAAGGCATGTGTTTTCTTATTTCAACTTTTATTTGTCACATTAATGACAAATTCCCAAGTTTAAAATTTCGCATTGTCAAAAAAAAAATATCTGCGTCCGTCAAAAGTAAAAATGCCGAAAAAAATTGGAAAATGAGCGACTAAACGAGCAAAGCCAGCTAATTATTCTAAATTTATTGGCTTTTTTTTGAGCTAGAGAAGCAACAGGAAGCTGCAGGAATTGCCTTGAACTTTCAAAATGTGGTGAAAAGGACAGCTGCCGCAACGAAAGTGAGTACAAGAGCAATATTTAATTTACAAAAATATGGACTAAAATCCGACAAAAGTTTTAAAGAAGTATCATCAACAAGAAATACAGAGCATATCAAAATTACTGACTACTTAAAAAGCAAGATTCCGGATACCATTTATCGCATGTATGCACTTAAAGAGCATATTACCAAAAAATCTCTCCACCAAAAATTAAATAATGAAATGAGCAATCATTTTAACTTCTCCATTAGTTCTTGCGAAAATGGGAAAAGTAAAGTAACAACCGAAAGTATCTCATGGATTTACCAGATGTTTTTAATAAAAAATATTAGTCTACTTCAAAACGGCCTTACTCCAGGATTTCTTGATGAAACATGGATATTCAGTAAAGAATCTTTTAGAAATACCTGGCAGGATAATACCAAAGTCACAAGCTCTTCAAAAAGCAGTAAAGGTGAGTAAAAGTTACACATGCGCCCTAACATTTTTTCCGTTTTGATTAATGTGATAGGGTTGGATTTGAGAATTGCCTTGGGATTTGGATTCGTGATGGGATGAAGTGAATATATGTTTCTAATTATACTAGACATCTTAATGAATACCATAAAAACATTTTTTTCCTTTTGCGCCGATGAGAGAGTGGCGACTACTATGACAGCATGAACCGCCAAAATTTCGAAAAATGGTTTAAATATCAACTTGTTCCAAATTTGCCGCCCAAATCATTAATTATCATGGACAACGCTAGCTACCACTCTTGGACCAAAAAAAGATTAATTCTCTGGCTTTTCAAAGAAAATATTGCCTTTCCTGAGACAGCTATGAAAGACCAACTCTGGGATTTGGTAGAAAAAAACCGAAGTTTAGAAAAGAAATATTTCCTTGACGAATATGTGAAACCTTTTGGTCATAAAGTTCTTCGCCTCCCACCGTACCATTGCCAGTATAATCCAATGGAAATGGTTTGGTCAGAGTGCAAAAGAAAATATGACCAATATATTTCTGCCTTAAAAGGAACCTCTTCTCAAGTGTTGGCAACATGGGAAAAGGCACTTGGCGAAATAACCGCTGAGCATTGGCAGAACTACATTCGGCACGCCCAAAAAGAGATCCTTGAAGCTTAGGAAGTAATCAGAATATGCGATGCTTCAGATATAAACCCCGTCATAGTGACTGATTCGAATGACGAAGATGATAGCGACGATCTGTTATCTGACCTTGACGATCTTTGATTTATATCATGTAATATTTTATTTAAAAATTGTTTATTTATTTATTTAAATTTACTTCAATCACTTTGCCACACATTAAGTTTCCTATTGTTACCATTGGTTTATATTGCATTGTATTGCAATCAACATCTTTTGGAATATCCTTTTGCACTTGTTGACGAAACTTCTTTAAAGCTTTTGTCCCATTTTAGTCCTTTTTTTTAAATTAAATATCGCTCCTTCACTTACTTTCGTTGGGGCAGCTGTCCTTTCCATCAAATTTTGAAGGTTCAAGGCAATTCCTGCAGCTTCTTGTTGTTTCTCTAGCTCAAAAAACGGCAATAAATTTAGAATGATGAGCTGTTTGCATTTTAAAGTATTGTTAAAAAAGCATTTTTTGTACACTTTTTTATAAATAAATCAGATTTTATATTGTTAAAAAACTTTTAGTTTTTTTTTTAAATATGGAAAATAGAGCCTTTACAGTTTATAAAAAAATCCAAATTATATAGAAATATATTTGTAAAAAGTATAAATGAAACATTTATAAAAACATTTGTCAGATCCATCTCCAACGGGTTTGGAGCGAAAAGTTCTTACTGTGTGAACAAATGCGCAAATTGAATATACAAATCGAACGCACCTTTGATATGTCAATTGTTAACAGCTAAGAAATACGTTTTTTTTTGGGCTTTTTGACATAACTGCATATCCGAAAAAATTTAAGTATAACTTTGTTATTAGTCAAAGGGTACATTTTGTAGGTATACTTCGTTTCACGAAGGTTTGTACTTTCGTCATCAATGACGTCATTACTTGGAAAAAAGGGTTGTCGTAGCTAATTCATATAAATTCAATGCTGTTCACATTTTTAATTAAAGTTAGGCAATATTGATGCAAGTACGTTTAAATGCGTTCTTTAGAGCACGTTCAGAATGGTTTTCTAATAAAAATTTTAATTCATCATGATCCGATTGCACCAATAAAATCTTTAATTTTCTTAAGGTAAAGCTAAGCTTAAATCAAAAATTCGATTGGACCAGAGTTATCGGCGGATTCAAGATTCTCTTTATCTCAGCCTAAAAATATCTAGACTTAACGTTATTCTTGTCTCAATTTTGTTTTTTTTGTGTTTCTCATGATGAAAGACCATCGAAACCCCGATTTTTTAGAAAATTGGTGTTTTAATCGGCATAATGGAACAAGTAATTATCCGAATACAACATTTTTAGCAAGATTTAATTTTTTTAAAGCCAACAGTGTTAATTAAGCCTTATAAAAACCAGAAAGAAATACCTGCGATATAACGATTTGCAGTTATTTTAAACTCTTTCCGATTTTCGGGCTAAAAAAAGACGGTCTATAAATTGGTTTATTTTTTATAATATTCTTGTACCGTGCTATCTTATACCTTGCTAGCAACAAACGTTTTCAAAGAAATATAGTCATAATTTACATTTTAATATGTACACCAATAACAAACCACAAGAATAAACAAATCTACTTACCTCTAAAACTGCAGTAAGTAGTAACAGGTTAATTCCTGCATCTCTCTCCTGTGTTAAATAGTCAATAAGGTTTAAAATCATATTTTGTTCACCTTCTGAATACCGTCGAGGCATTTTACACAATAAAAATACGAAAATAAAAATAAAATCTGACCTTACTTTTGACAAAACAATTTTTTTGACAAGTTTGAAAAATGACATAATTTTATAACCCATATTTTAGGATATTATTATTGTAGCTTTAAAAAATCAGCTGCTGAACGGCAGCCATTTTGATTTTAAGAAACGACCAACCTTTTTGACGTCATTAATTTGTTTCAGTCTGTTTTTGACCTTTTTAATTTGTTAAAAAAGGTAAGGAAATTGATGACGAAAGTACAAACCTTCGTGAAACGAAGATATATACATGGGTTAGTGTTGGGGATACACACATAGGTTGAAATTATCAAAAATATCGGGAAGCATTATTATGCAAAACAGTATATTTATCGCAAATCCCTATTTGCGTAAATGTAAAACTATTTATACCCAGAGAGACAAAATGCTTACCTTTCTAGTAATATTTCAATCATTTCCAAACAATACGAAATTGAAATACTCATTGAAATGCCACCGCTAAAATTCCACAGCCCATTGCGAGCCCAATCGCCCGGAAAGTGTCAAACAATTGTCGTACAGAGCCATTAGACCATCCCGGCCACTCGAAGGGAACAAAAGGAATAAAGGGGAATCTTTTATTGAGCTACGCGTTCTAATAAATCAGAGTTGTTATAGAAAGGGGCTAGAACAGAGCAATGGTAAAAATCAACTGGTCGGGGTGGGAGAAGGGTGTTTGTTGTATCTAGTTGTGTGTATGTATTTGGCTTCTCTTTATTTTTTTATATTTATTTAAAATGTAGATAAAGAATAGCAATAGTAAATACGTTTGTAAAAGTTAACCTTGACTTTATCGAGGTACTTCGGTACTTTTAGTTTTTGGAACATAAATTAGGATCTAATTATAAAATAATGCATAATTTTGCTTATAATAGTTATATATTTCAAGAAACTGAATTTTACTGTAATTTTGCAGTCTTTTTATAACATTTATTAAATAAAATAAAATAATCCTAATTTACCAAATGTAAGTACATATTTTTAATAACTCCATATAAATTATCAAAGAATCCATAGCAACCAACTAATTGTTTATGCATCTATCAAAAATTAATTTTCCGTCACGCATTTTTCAACCAAATTGGAGAAACATATTCAATGGATTCTGACGACTATTTACCAGCATCGATTATTCATCAAAGCAGCGGAAATAGCAATATAATCTCCTGCCCATAAAATTCTACAGGTATGAAAAAGAATTTGTTATGTTTTAGAGCGGTGTCAAAGTAAGGGTGTAAAGTCTTTTAAAGAAGAATTTTCTGGCCTATTTCTTTTATTTATCAAAAACATGTAAACCCAATAATTATGGTCTAGATACTATATGCTAAAAATATCATTAAATTACAAAAAGAACATAGTTTTTGCAGTTTTTCAAGGGGACGGCCCGCAAAAGAAAGCGATGGTTTTAGACCCAAAAAGGATAAGGTCTATTTAAAAGAAGAAAATTTCATGGATGAAGCGCCAGATGATACTTTTTACATATAAAAGAGCAACGTTTTTGGCACGGACGCTTGTCGTAAAAGGAATTAACAAAAAATATCGGACCATATCAAAAAAAGACCAAGGAAATTTGTATTGATAACATCTCAGACTCAAAAAATCACAGTTAGAAGCTTCGTCATTTCTGGAGATGCCGAAGATGGAAAATTTTTGAATCTATATAGAAAGTATGCCAGTTTAAGAAAGGACAACACCACAAGGCGATTTTTCGTGCTTAAACACGGAGTTTGTCATACTTAAAAAAAATGCCATCGAAATAGCGGTCTATCTTAAACTTGCTAACCCGGAATTGTATACTGGGCATGATTTCGCCGATCCTCTGCAACATTTTTGCAAACTCCGGCCAACAAATATCCAACATTAAACGCTTGGAGGCGGAAGTCTACATCGTCCCAGGATACCAACAAATTTTAGAAAGGATTTTAAACAAAATACTCAATTTTACCGAAACACCTTCCACTATCCAGAAACAACCGTCAATCCATTTCCCCAATACACTAAACCTCTCGGTTCAAAAACTACTTCCTGTTGCAAAAATTAGGCCGCCGCCGCCTAACTTTTTCAAGACAAGCAACTCGCGTCGAAATTCTGCAAACCGGGACCAATTGCATTTTTTACCATAAATGTTAATAATAATAATTAGAGTATAAATTTTCGTTAATAAATAATATTTTAATCATCTTTAAGATTATGTTGGTTTTCCTCCCCTTGTAGAAAAAAATATTATTCTTAACACTTCGGTAATAACTTTTTTCGCTCTGGCGCATCGTGCGGAAAAGTATCAATTTTCCCTTGTTGGGAAAAATAACTTTCCAAACGTCACATTCCATCCTATTTTTTTGCTCTTTTGGGATTTTAAGTTATTTTGTGCGGTTTTCGGCCGGAAAGCTTGTAATAGTTGGAGTCAAGTGTGGAACTTCTGATTGGTGAGCACTCTTTAAAATAAATTTTTTTTTTCATGTTAAATTGTGTTTTTATGAAGTAATGAAGCAACCATGCTGTAATGGTTGCTATGCTGTAAAATGATCTATTACTATGTATTTTAAAGGTCTGTAATGTTGTGCATTACTGTACAAAATGTGAAATAGTATATTACATATCCAGCTGGAAAGTGTTTTATTTCTGTCGAGAGATGGTTAGTAGACCTCGGCTGCGCCTCGGTCTCTATCTTCTAACAATGAAACTTTCCACCAGGTTTTATTTTTATATCCGGTTAATTTTATTGGGGCGGCGTGTTTCCCAAAATTTTATCGTTTCATGGTAAGGGTTGTCAAAGTGTCAATACATACAGTGTAAGATAGGCCTTTAAATTTAAATAGTAATTTGTTTTAATTTAAATCTCAAAAAAAAAAATGTTATCAGATGAGGAATTTGGTTTGGGCCACTCCACCGAAATTCGAGAATATTAACCTTTAAAGAATGAAATATCATTATTACATCATTTTTTTCTTAAAACTCTACCCCCTTTAATTAAAATGTTGTACGTTTGTGACGTATGTATGTATATAGGAACTTTTTTTTTGGTATTTTCAAATTGCGAAAAACACACGGTGGTAAAATTTTTCCAGTGGTTAATTCCTTTAGAGTAAAAACATCCAAAGTTTTTGACTGCCACGCTTATTCATTCTAAAAATATAAAGAATTATTTGTATTAACATTACATAATATGCCTTTCAATCCTAAATGCTGGCTATCGCAGTTTTAAATATGACTGGGATGGTCTAAGAGATTTCTTTGCCAGCTCCCTTGAATCCTACCTGCTTTTACTCAGATCCTTCAGAAATATGTAAACAAATTCGAAACAATTCAACTAGGCATTGAGACCTATATTCCCCACACTAAAAAGAACCCCAAAATCACAAACCGTGGTTTTCTAAATCCTGTGACAAAGCCAGACTTTTAAAACTTCAAGCCCACAAAAGTTTCTTCAAAACCCCAGTCCCGAAAATCGACAGGCTAGCATCGAAGCAAGAAATCAGTATAATCAGACCATCTCAGATGCAAAAGACCGTTTTAACAATCGAAAAAAGATAAAGTTCTCTCTTGCTCAAATGGCAGTAAAGCTTTTGGTCCTTTGCCAAAAATATTAGTCAGAACTTTTGCACAAATTCTTTTCCACCCCAATCTCTAAAGATGGAATTGTCTCTACCTCAAAGGAAAAGCCGAACTATTTGCCAAACAATTTGCTGCCAATTCTACGCTTGATCCTCCTATTAATCTTCCTCTTCCAGAACAGTTGTCCCAGTTCCTCATAAAATGTACGATACCATTTTTAAGTTCAAACAGATCAAGCGTATTCTTTCTCCTCTTAATACTAAAAAAACGTCTGGGCTGGATGGCATACCAGCAATAGTCTTAAAAAAAGTGCTCCCGAGCTTGCACCCATCCTAACTCCCTTCTTTCGAATCTCTTACGACACGGGCATTTTTCCGGAGAGCTGGAAAGCTGCACGTGTGCAACCTGTCCCCAAAAAGGATCCAAGTCTCCTTCTAACTATAGACCATATCTCTTCTTTCAGTTTTTGCAAGGTAATAGAAAAATTCATTAATTCCCAAATCTTAAAGTATCTGGAAAACATAAGATCTTACATGATAGACAATATGGATTCGTCACAGTAGTCCACAGCTGATCTTCTTTCCTTTGTCTCACAACTGGAACAGTCCCTTGAGTTTCTTGGTGAACCCAATCGTGTTTGACGTATCCAAAGCTTTCAGCCCGAGATGGGCCTTCAAACTTCCTTCTTTCGGTCTTCACTGCTTTGCTCTTGGCTTTTCAGTTTCCTTTCTAATCGACGTATCTTAGTTAGTGTAGATGGTCATTCCTCCAGCTTCTACCAAATTAATGCTGGGGTGCCCCAGGGCTCAGTGCTGGCACCCACGCTGTTTCTTCTACACATTAACGATCTTCTCTCTTCCACAATCAATCCCATTCATAGTTTTGCTGACGATAGTACCCTCCACTCTAGTATTCAATTTCTTGAGCCACCGTGTAATTCTGATTTTGAAAACAAGCGCAGGTCAATGCAGATATCTCTTTCACAAGACCTCAAACTTATCTTGGATTGGCGCGCCAAAATCGTGTTCAGTTTAATGCCTCAAAAACACAGTCATGTTCGCTGTCTCCAAAAAATCGCGAATGCTCATCCCCTTTCATATGAGCGGCCAAGTTCTGCAGAACAAAGAGTCGTTTAATCTAGTCGGCGTTACTTTTGAGAATAACCTCAACTGGCACAAACACATT
>JAHBCN010011221.1:0-29652 GCA_019359885.1 Listronotus oregonensis | reverse complement strand
CCTGTTTTAGTAATAATTTTATACTTTCTGAGAATTTAACGCCATAAATTAGGAGGAAGATAAGTTGTTTGTAATATTTCTGTAGTTTTACTACCTTCTTTTTAAGTGGGTATAGTTAGGCACGTTGGGTCATGTCGCCATGTGGTAACTAAAACATTTGTTAATTAGTATATGAATTAGAATTAATGCGAGTTAGGAAAAATGGTAAGAAGTATAAAGCCAACAAAAATACGTTTGAGCAGCTGTAACCATTGATCTATGGCGTAGCTTACATATTTTGTTCTTTTAGTTGATCTAGAATAATGCATTTATTGATATTTCATGCCGGCTTTACATGACACCCCAATTTATTGTGACAATATATTGTTGCAAAAAAAGTGAAGCTAATAGAACTTGTTCTATTTTATTGATGTAATTTTAGTGAAATCTAGTGACATTTTATGTCAAAGTGGTTTTGCCAACCTCTGCCCAACTAAACATTTGAAAGGTATTGTCTTTGTTGCCGATGCTTTCCCCTGTTTTTTTTTTTTTTTTTGAACTACAAACCCCCCCAAATGTTTTTTTTGTCACAAAATTTTTCTTATAAAAAGGGGGGTTTTTTGCCCATTGTTTTCAAACTTTGCAAAAAACAAAAAACCCCCGGGAAAAAACCCCCTCCCAAAATCCCCCAAAAAAGGGGTCACTGGGGATTTTTTTTATGGAAAATGTTTTTGGGCCAAATTTTTTTTTAATTTTTCCCCCTAGTATATTTCCCCAAATGCTGATAAAAATATTTCACAAACAAAACCCAAAAAAAACCCCCCAAAATCCCCCCAAAGGAAACTGGGGATTTTTCTTAGGGAAAAATGGGTTTCGGCCAATTTTTTAAAACCCTTTGCATAGTGATAGTTCTAAAAATGAAATTAAATTTTCCCCACGGACCAAAACCCAAAAAAAAATTGTAAGAATTTTGATGAAAATTACAGATATTTTGAGATCGTTTTTTTTGATGTAATGTTGTACATGACATTAATTTGGTGTTACTCGTATATTTATTGTTTAAAAAAAATTTTTTAAATATGTTAAATTTATTTTAAGTTTTCCAAATTTTTTTAACATCAAACAAAAAAATTTTTAAAAAAAAATTAAAAAATTTTTTTTTTTTTTTACGTTATTTTAAGCAAGTCCCTTTGCTAAAATATTGGAAGCATTCCAGTTTTTTATATGATTTTTTAAATGCTGTTGGGGGAAATTTTTTAAAATTTTTTTTAAAATTTTTTTTTTTGGTTGGGGAAAAATTTACCCGAAAAAAATTATAACAACCACAAGGGGTTTATAATTTTTTTTTTTTTGGGGGGTATTGTACGGTTTTGTTTTTGTTTTAAAAAAAATTTGGGGGCTAATAGGTTTTTTGTTTTAAAAAAAATAAAAAAATAAATTTGTAAAAGGTTTTTTAAAATTTTTCCCTTTTAAAATTTTTATTTAAATTTGGGGAAAAAAAAATATATTATAAAAAACAAGAGGATAATCATTTTAAATTAAAATCTTTTAAAAAAAAATTTTTATTGTCTGTTTTTAAAAAACAAAAATTTTTTTTAAATTTTATCAAATAGACTTTTTTCAACTTCCTTTTTTTTAAACCAAAAATTAATTTTTTTTTAAATTATTTTAAACCCTTTTTAAAAATTTAAAATTTTTTTTTTATTAAAATTTTTTTTTTGGGTTTTAAAAATGCTGGGAAAAAATTTTGGTTTTAAAAAACTGGGTTTAAATCTTTTTTTTTTTTTTAAAAAAAAATCAAAAAAAGGAATTTTGTTTTTGACTTAAATTTCCCTTTTTTTAAAGGTTAAATAACCCTTTTTTTTTTTCCAAAAACCCCAATTTTTCCCAAAATATATTAACTGTGGCTTTGTTTTCTGTCGACTTAAAAAAAATATAAACAACCTCATTGATTATTATCGTCCTTAAAGGTTCTGATATTTTTATAAAAGTAACCTTAGCTTGATATCGATTTAATAGAAAAGATACGAACCAAACCAAATAATTTACCAACTCAGCAGTGACTTACAATTTATACAGTCGTATTTTAAAGTAGGGCAAAGACAATAGGAATGTAAAATGTAAATTTAAAAGTAGGGTTGTTGCCCTTTGGGTTGCGATAGGGAAAATAATATAAAAAGGAAGCCATTCAAAAACTGGTTCATTAGGTTTGCTTTATGCATTCTTAGGTCTGTTTATCTTTTTTTACTGTTAGGGTGTTCTAGAAGCTTTCTCAGGTAGCTTGGCTTTAAAGTGTTTTAGGAAATGTTTCGTGTATGGCAGAGCTTCTCAACAATTTGTAACGGGCTAACTACTAAGGCAAATTTCAGTCGCCTCGAGCCACTTTTAAAACCTTTTTTTTTTCTTTGCATACGTACCTTATATGCAATTAAAACTTAAAAATCAGTATATTAAAAAAGTATTTACAAAATATTTGCATTTTTTTAATGAAAAAAGCGCAGATAATGTTGGTAATATGCAGTGTGACCAGTAAAGTCCGCATCATATGGGATTTTTTTTATTAAGGGTGTATTCTAGTCTAAAAAGTTGAAAAAAATCCAAAAATTTATTTTTTCTTATTTCGATACTTTAGAATAGATGTTCAAGAATATTTCCTTAAAAGGCTTTTTCGAAATTCGAATTATTTTGAAAGTTATAGCTAAAGTTATTATTCGGCGCAATCGAAAGTTAAAACTTTAAACGCGTTTTTCTCAAAACTACTTTTTTCGAAAAGTTTGTACATCATATCAAGTTCCAATTGACAGTTTTTCTTGAAAGTTGGCATTTTTTATATATTTCTCTATGGCAGGAACCAACAAACAATAAAAATTTTCAATTTTTAAAATTCGGAAAAGGTCAAAAATAACTAAAAAACCAACCTCTTTTTTTAAGAAACCGCCATTTTGCGAGAATTTTTTTTATTTTTTATGGTTCCTGTCATAATGACATTTGAACTGATCAAGAGTCTACCATTTTTTATTTTTCAAATGACCAGAAGAAAGGGAATCGTGACAGATGGACACATTTTTTTCTCCCTCTACTTTAACAGCGTGTAAATTTGTGAAATATAATTTTTTTGTTGATTTTTTTTTGTGATTTCTTAAAATATAAATAAATAAATGATAAAAAATAGAAAGCCAAAATAATAATTGTTTTTTAAGCGACCGTCAAAAAACGCCCGTGATTCGGGCTTCTAGACTAGAGTACCCCCTTGATAGCTTTATTTGAAATTTGACTTCGGCATCAATTTCTGCTTCGGTCGAGATGAGCATTATCTGTCAAATTTTATTATTTTTTTCCACAAAAATCCCAAAAGTGAGGTTAGTTCTAAACATATCGAAAAATTTATAAAATGTTTTTCTAAAATTCCATTTTTAGCCCATTTGCAAAATTTCAGATGTATAAGATTATTTTGATTTTTTGCCCGTGTAAACTGCACCACTGCACAGTGGGCTCCCGAACAACATTTTTGGCCGAAAGTATGAGGAATATTTTTATTTTAATAATAATTTTCAGACTGTTGAATAAATGTATAAATATGAGTGAAAACGTCAGATTGGTGGATATTAAACATTATTTAGTGGATAAAATAATAAATTCTCAGGGGCGTATCTAAAAACTATTATTAAATAATAATTCGATAAATTGTTATAAAACGGTTTGGTGATGCGAAGTATAATTTTATTCGAGGAATGTTTTATTCTAGAAATCGTAGTATATTTGATCAGAAATTAGTTTTACGAATTTATTTTTTTTTCAGTGGCGTAGCAGAGGCGATAAAAAAATTAGATAGTGTATAAATAAACATAAAAATATGTATTTAATAAGATAATTGGATTATTGCATTGAAATGCCTACAAATAATACATAAAAAATGTTAAACTATTCCAATGATTCTTCTTCGGAATCAGATAAACTGTTATGAGTTGCGAATTAAAGTGTTGTCATCTTTGAGTAATTGAAGAGCCTCCGAAAAAAAGTTATGTTTATTTTTTTTTTTGGTAAACTTCTGAGTCCCGATATTAATGGGTCTGAAAAGACCAAAAATCTGTTTAACAAATCTTGGTTGGTGTCAATCCAGGATGTTTTCCTTGAAAAATATTCTCTATAGTGTTTCAGGTCTTTGTTGCGCGATTCCTGCGCTTCTTCTGATTGCATGCCTATCGGAGGGACTGCAGCAGCAATGATTGATGCACCATGTATTAAATCTTCATGCACGCTACCTTTGAAAAGGATATTTGTTTACCAATAAAGTAGCTGTCTCTTCTGCATATTGTTGAAATCTATATTCATTTATGGAAAAACCTAATGACATAACTTGTTGTATGCACGCGCAGCGCCTTATACATTCTTCGTCAATTTCTAAGATCTTTGCGGTAGCTGCCACCTGCTTTGACTTTATCTATAATCAATCCCATTTCCGATCTAAATTTAACTTAAATGTTTTTCTTCCTAGCTTTCAAACTTTCTTTTTCTTCTAATGATCTAGCCTGCCATTTTTTGAAGTCTAGTCTGTACGCTACATGAAGGAAATACTCCATGAAACGTATCCATGCGTGTAGTGCCGATAGTCTATAATCCAGAGACCCATCTTTTGTTGGTCTGGTTTTGACATTTTGTATTTTATTCATTATTTTTGGAGTCGCTCCACAAATATTGCATGCTTGACTTGAAGATGTCTCTGTCATAACACTACAAACCTTTCCATCAATCATCGTTATTTTCATTTTATCTTTGACGACTAAAGGTTAGCCTCTATAATTTATTTCTGTAAGATGTAATTCGTCAATTTCTTTTTTAACTGAGGCTGCCTCTTGAATTGTGAACGCCGTTATTTTAATTAATAGTTAAGAAACATGTCAAATCGGATTAGCATTAACCAAATTCTACTTTTTAATAGACAGTTTGCAGAACGAAAGGAAGAAAACTATTATATAGTTTTGATTAGATAGGACTTATAGTTTACCTAGCAATATAGGTAAATTATTCCTTTTTGGAATACATTGGGTTCTATAAAACTCAAAATTTTGCATAGAGGCAACTATGGGCAAATTTTTCTTTAATAATATTTTTCAACAAACACTAGGTTATCCCAAAATTAAAAAATTAAAAAAACGGAAGATGACGGAAGCAATTTTCTGGTCGTGTAAGAAAAAGTTTTTTAAAAATATAACATAATTTTTACATTTAACCACTCAATAAATTCTACAGGCAACAATCAAACCAAACCTGATCTAGAAAAATCATTTTTAAAATTCACTTACCTTATTCTTATTACTCGGTATGGTATAAACCTTGCAGAAACTTTAATTACTGTGCACGCCACACTTCAAATTCAGCTAAAAAAGGCGCTTTTAATTTTTTTTTTTGAACTACCCACAAACCTTTACATTCTAAATTCGGAGTGACAGCCGTCAGTGGCTCTTTTGTTTAAGTGTTTGGTTTTCCAAGCCTACTAGATAGTTTTCTTTAAGAAAATACTAACTATTGTGAATAATATATCAGTTATTTTTTTTAAACCAGTTATGGCCAAAAATGTTATCCAAGAAACCATTGTGCACTGTTGCAAAATAAGACTCAACGCAACCTACATAAAACTACTTAGAATCTCAAAATTAGGCGTGTGCGTTAACACCTAAATGACTTCCAATAATAAACTTCTTGAGTTAAAAATTTTAAAAAATTAGTTTTTAAGTCTTGAGATATAGGGAAAACAACATGGGGAGTTTCATTATTTTTAAAAATGGTGAAGCAACCAATTTTTTTACCTCTTTGGATGGATTGATCAAACAAAATAAAAATATTTGTGAGCCATATTTAGAATAAAATATGGAAAAATCGCAAATTAAGTTAAAATGTGTAAAAATTCTGGATACAGACGAAAAAATGTAACTTCTTAACCTTATGTCAGAATTAAAAATCAGTGGCACTGCTATTTTACTAACTATATTAAAGATTATAATATTTAAATACCGAAAATAATTTATTATTAATTAAGGTGTGTTTAATTTTTATTTTCAATTTAAATTTGACTTTTTAATTGAACTGTCTTCTTTGATTAAAGTTTATTACTTTTAGAAACAAACTGTCTTTTTCAAAAATAGATATTTTATGAAGTTACGTTATACAGGGTCAAAAACAAATAGATTTTTGCATCACATGTGACCCAATTTTAATAGCCCAAAAACACACATTTGATATGAGGTTACTTCAAAGAAAATATGTCTGGAATAAAGCATTGTCGAAACTAAAAAGTTTTATGTAGGCTGGGTATCATACAATTTACAAAAAAATATTAAAAAATCAAAATTAACTTATACATCTGGAATTTTGCGTATGGGCTAAAAACTGAATTTAGAAAAACGGTTTTTAATAGCTTATTTCGGTATTTTTAAAAACAACCTCACATTTTGATTTTTTTTTGGAAAAAAATAAAATTTGACGCATAATGCGACTACTATTTTTTGTTTCAGTTTGTTTTATTTGGGTTACTCGCCTTTTTACTTTTTGGAAAATGGGACCCTCTTGGTCCGGGTCCCGGGGTATACGGCTGACCCTGTCCAGCCCTATTGACCCCTATGAACTTGCAGATCGCCTGTAACAAAAAAGAAAAAAAAAAAAAATTACAAATATTAATCTACGTTTCGGTGGCAAGTCGGCCACCGTTATAAAGAAACGTAGATTAAAATTTGTAATTTTTTTGGGTTTTTTGGTTTTTTTTTCTTTTTTGTTGCAGGCGATCTGCAAGTTCATAGGGGTCAATAATAGGGCTGGACAGGGTCAGCCTGTATACCCCGGGACCTGGACCGAAAGGGTCCCATTTTCCAAAAAGTAAAAAGGCGAGTAACCCAAATAAAACAAACTGAAACATGAATCCGCCACAAAACTATAGAACATATTTACTATTTTTTAATTAATTTTCATCCCAAAAGAAGCAAAAATTAATGCCAAAATCAAATTTCCAATAAAACTAATATTAAAAAAAAATCCATATGATGTTGGTCACACTGTAGATTGTCTTTGATGTAACAGCACAGTTTACGGAGCAAAATAGAAGCTGTTTTGTTACCTAAAATTTAACAGCAAACCGCCAGTACCACCTTAAAATGGAGCATCGGACATAAAAAAACAAAATCTGTACAAAAGTTAGCTCTTTTATGTATTAGGTATGAATAAAATAAAAAAATTCTAAAAAAATCACAAACCAAATTCTTTTAGAGTAAAAATTTTGATTTAAGGCTGTATACTTGCGACACTTGTAGACAAAATTCTCGCCAGATAGTAAGTATAGCCCGGCCCGTCCAGAAGTCAAATCGAGATTAGAATGAAAATCTTTTATCTTCGTCTCTTCCATGCCATCCGCGCCGAACTCGCCCATCTTTCTCTAACAAAAATTGATGGTTGAACGGGCCGGGAATAGTACCAGTACGGATTATTATATTTTTTCCTATTTTAGTTTAATTCATGATGCAGTCAGGGTTGCAAGGATTTAAATCAATTGATTTTAATCACGATTTAAATCACTTGATTTTTTAAAATTTAAATCATGATTAAAATCAAAAATAAAAATTATAAAAAAAATAATTTGGGTTATGAAGAAAAATCGAAACAAAAATAAATTACGTTAGTATAGTAAATTAATTTATTACAAGAACACAAGAACACATAGATAGAAGTATTATTGCAGAAAATATTCAAAACAAAAAACCAATTTAATTGTAATTTTTGTAAAGAAACACTAGTTTGGCAGCTTTTTCAGTACCTAATCGATTGCGTAGTTTAGAGTGCACTAAACCCAATGTTGAGAATATCCTCTCTACTGATGTAGACGAAGCAGCTGCACAGAGCAGTTGTGTAATTATGGGAAGTTCTTTTTCAATAATATCTGCGTTTCGTTGTGATTTCCACCAGTCAATAGGTTTTACGCTTTTCAGGATATCATCTTGAAACATAATATCGTTAAAATTGATTTGGCAAGAAACTTGAGGATTAGTGGTAATAAACCACTATCTGGGTACAGTTCTTTTGCAGTTTGTAAAGCAATATTTTTTTCAGTATATGTCAAACTTTGTGTTTTCGTTGGGTCGATAAGAAATGCCAGCAAATGATATGGGGTTATACACATATTATATCGATTTTTAAATTTTTGCAGTTGATGTAATGTCAGATTAGTTTCTTCAAAGTAATCTTCTAATATTTTAAATTGCTCTACAACATCTGAAATAGTGGCGTCGGTCTTTTGCAACCTATCTATGGCAATGGAAATTGGCTTAAGAATTTTGAGGCAATCTTCAGCACTTCTCTTTAAATGAATGTTTGAAATTTTTTCCCTGATAATACTGTCAATCTTTTCTTTGTGTTCTTCACTGATTCTAAAAAGTATGGGCCATGATTCGGTAAATACTTGCAAGCAGTCTGCAAGCGGTTCCATCGAACATTACTAGGTATGACTAGTTTTTTGCCTCCTTCTTTGGTATATGTTGCACATGCAAAATGATTGTTCCTAAAGTACTTTATGATTTGGACTACATGCTCTTTTATATCAACGATTTCCAAATCTTTACATAATAAATTTAGTATATGTGTAGCACAGCCATATGCTATTACATTGAATTTATCAGATGCCTTTATTTCATTTCGCATTGCAGACATATTAGCTGCATTATCTGTCACGAAACTACTCACTGTACAATCATACTCGGTTTTTAGTTTGTTTATAAGGGTCGCTGCAATTTCTGTTAGGTAGTCGGATGTATGTGGATGCCTCAGTATGATTCAGTGTCATAGAAAGAGGAGATTTGAGTACTGTTGCACATACTAGGGTTTTATGCACATTAGACATCCATCAGTGAAAGACAAACGTTACTTCTAGACAACCCCTTAAATGCATTTATCATCTTTAATCATGATAACATTGCCTGACACATCGTTTCGACTGGGCGGTACATATCCAGGTCCAGTAGTGCTATAGCTTTCTTAACTTCGGATTGTCCAGGCAGATGAAACTGCTATTAGTTGCATAGAGGGCTCTGGCAATCTGCTTATCAATTTCATTTTTGGAGGCTTACTAGTACGTACAACAAAAGACATCAGAGATCCAAAAAGTTGTGTCAGTAATGTCAGTCTTGTCAGTATTACATTCTTTTCTTTTTTGTTTACTGGGATTGAAGGGGATACTGAGGGAGACTTCTTGCTGAAACTTTTTTCAGTTTGAATTTGTTACTTATTTATGCTTGAAGTACGTTGTACCTGCAATTAAAAAAACAATATGAGGCTTCAATTGTCCATAAAAAGTATGAAATTTAGAAAACGCATTGGGTCGGGCCTTATGTGTCGATTTTCATATTTCTATTTGTTTGATAATAGCCCTAAATAGAATCGATTTAAATTTAAAGCAAAAAATAAAAAATCGTTGAATGAGCCACTTTTTTGAGAAATAAAATGTGTTGTGTTGTCATAGTTACATACCTTAATAGTTACTTGGATAAAAAAATTGTATTTTTTTCAGAAAATAATTGTTCATCCAAGAATTTTTTGTTGCAAATAGTATTTAGTGTTAAAAAAAAGTATCAATTCCAAAGCATTTTCAAAAATTGTTAAATTCCGTGACACATAAAGTGCACCAGAAACCAACACATTGATCACATTGTTGTAAAAATAAGTTTTAAAAAATTTCCAAACATGAAAAATTGGAAAAATATTTCAACACCATTTTTAAAAAATTAACAAGTAATAAAAAGGTACTTACGGTTAAAACTGATTGTGATTGTGATACGTTGACGAGAATGACGAGTCACTATAAGTATCGATAGTTTTCGATGTCTTCATTATTTACATTTTTACATTTTTCCCAGTGCTTTTTATCCTCTCCACCAATCTTGCATTTCCAAATTACATTTTTTACATGTAGCGCGACATCCCGGTTTTCCCTCCGCTTTCCCCGATTTTTTCTTTGAAAAACTGCC
This sequence comes from Listronotus oregonensis, assembly GCA_019359885.1. Lineage (NCBI taxonomy): Eukaryota > Metazoa > Arthropoda > Insecta > Coleoptera > Curculionidae > Listronotus > Listronotus oregonensis. Next base: position 19,669 of record JAHBCN010011221.1, on the reverse strand, counting down.
AGATAAGGTCTTTCTTTCTACCACTTCTTCGAAACGACATATTCAAAAAACTATATTTTATATTTTACACAATATCAAAATTTTCAGTTAGCCGTAAAAAAAAATGCTCGCGCGCACAGATCTTAACTAATGGAAATGACGCCCGTCCGCGTTCCCCCCCTTTATGTAGACCGGTAAATCTGCGTGTTCTGACAGGAATTTTCAAGAAAGTGCTTTCTCGCGGTAAATATTTAATATAAGAGTTTATAAAAACGAAAAATATTAGGAGATAGAAGAATGTTTAAGAATAAGGACACGTTACAAACTTCGATTGTGCTATTTACAAAAAAAAATCAAAAAATGATTTTTAAAAAAAAAATCGTGATTTTTGATTTTTTTTTTAAATCATCATTTTTTACAACCCTGGATGCATTTTTTCACATGGACCACAAATTTAGCGCTGTTCCAAATAAGATCGAATACGTTTAACCAAAAGTTGGAGGTTCTCAATGGTTGAAAATATTTTTGTAGGAGACTGTACACACAATATATATTGCTTTAGTTTTTAAAAAACATCGTAAGAACCGTTTTCTAAATATTCCGAAATGAATGCATGGCTTTCATACATGATATATCAACAATATTAGTTATGCACAATTTGATTGTAAAATATCTCGTTTCACAGATGATAAAAAAAATGTTTTTTTTTTCAATTAAATAAAAGACACTTTATTAACCCTATATTTTAATTTTTTTTAATTCTTAGAAAAAAACGTTTTTCGAGTTAACTACTTTAATTGTATTTAATTGCGATACTGTTTACTGTTTCCTTATCGGTACATTTTTTGCAGAGATAATTCGAAAAAACCGCTAAAAGTGAAAAAAAAATCGTAACCAGGTCCATTGTAAAGTTAAAAACTTGGTTGAAAAAGCTAATCTTTTGTAAAATAATTGTTTGTAATATATTGTTTTAACAAGGTAAAGGCGGACGCTCGTTTTTTCAAAATAGCAGTTTAAATATTTTGTAGTGATATTTTTGACAACATTTATTCTACAGAAATACTGTCCAGTTTACTACCTCATACAATCATGTTCATTGTCGCATAAAAAGTCTGCCGAGTCATTTTAGCTTGTGGGCGTTACCTATGAGAATTAATTAATAATATTAAAAATAAACTGATTTAATTTTTAATCCAATTGATCTTATTGATTGCACCTAGTATTTTAAAAGAATTGTTCTTTACTCCCATCAGAAATTTAAAACCACGTTTTTATGCATGAATGGAACTATTTTGCACGTAATATAACCTTTAATTTTTAAAGGTATCTCTTGTTCAAGGTAATATTTAAGTAAGCTGTTGCTGTCTGCGTTAAAATTTCCTATTTGAAAGTGATTCATCGGTTTTAAAAAATATAGGGTATACAAATAATTGTAATCGTAATCAGTTTTCATGTTACAAGCTTATAGTTATTTTAGTTAAATTTGTTTAAAAGGATTTTGGCGAAGCAACTGGATTTATTTTTAGGCTTTCCTAACTTTTTCTTCTACACAAACAGGCATCAATGATTATATCGTCGCTCAATGAATAATAGTAAGACAATTAAAAAAGCTCAAATTTAAAAAAATGAGCATTTTAATATTAAAATTTTCGTATTTGCATTTGCACATTTGCCTTAAAAATCATAGGACTGAAGTTTATAGCATTTTATTAGTATTTTCGGATAGTAACAATGTACTAAAAACTGTTTTTCTTAGTGTACATTTTTTTTTGTTCTTATAAAAAGTATAACTTGTTTCACTCTTGAAAAGACGCCAACACAAAATGAAATGTCTTTGTTTTTTATACAAAAACCTTAATATTTACAATTTAACCTTTTTTGTATAAGTTATTTTAGTGTTTCAACAAAACCGTAAAAAACTTAACAAGGAGGTGGGTAAAAATCGGCGTTTTTTTCGCCCATCATATTCGTAAAAATTTAAAGTTTCAATTTAGGCCATTTTATTCTATTTATAATAAGTCCAAGTATCTTTATTTACATCTACAATGAATTGACAAAATAAATCAGAATGACAAGTAAAAAAAAATTCAAACTTGCCGTTTTTAAATTTTTTATTTGTAAAAAAAAATCATGATGCACTCAACGTACCAAAATAAATAAATACTAGCTTATAAGCTTATTAAGTGTAATATTAAAGATTAAAAAAATATGTCGGTGCACAAAAACATCATATAATTTTTAAAAATAAAATGTCAAAAAACGTGCAAAATGGCAAAAATTTAATAAAAATGCAAGTTAAAAGGTTTTTTTGTGATACTTGCCATTCTATTTCTTTTTACTAATTGTATATGTTAATACAGATACTTAAACTTATAAATATAATGAAATGGCCTAAATTAAAACTTTGACTTTTCATGAAAATAATGGGGGAAAAAGGCTGATCTTTACCCACCTCCTTTTCTTAAGATGTAATATTTTTTTCAAAAACAATTACTAAAAAAATTAATAAACATCACCAAGAATATTTTAGATTAATTTAAAAAATATATTAGTCTTACTACAAATAAAGGACGCCGCACATTTTTTGTGGGTGTGGGGTGTGGCCCCCGGTGAAAATGGCTGGAATCGATATACAAATGTTGTAGCTTTTTTCGTCCTGAGAAAAAGTTTCAATTGGCACTAAGCTCCATTATGCATATTTTGGCTCCCACAGAGCTCAAAAGCTCCACAGATTGATCATTTCTTATAGGAAGTAGCCCCCGGTAGCTTTTGTCAACCTGAGAAAAAGTCTCAATGGGCACGAGCAACATTATGCGCATTTTGGCTCCTACGGAGCCCCAAAGCTCCACAGATTAACCATTTCTTATGGAAAGTGGCCCCCGGTAAAAATGGCTGATATCGATATATGTTGTAGCTTTTGTCATCCTGAGAAAAAGTCTCCATGGGACGAAGCTCTATTATGTTTCGATTGCTAATCGCTGTTTGACAGTTAGTTAACAGATGTCAATAGTCAATATCGTTTTTTTGACATCAGATTTAAATTCAGCGACCGGAAAACATAAAAAATAAATTGATTTTAACAATTTCGATTGCTTATCGCTGTTTGACAGGTAGTTGACAGCTGACAATTGTCAATATTGGCTTTTTGACATTAGATTTGAGTTTAGTGACCTAAAAAACATAAGAACGTGTACTTTTTTATATTATGCATAAGAGTATTGAAATATTACCTTTTGAATTAGTAAATAATTATCGATCTGTGGAGGTCTGAAGCTCCGTAGGATCCAAAATCCGCAAAATGGAGCTTTGTGTCCATTGAGACTTTTACTCACGATGACAAAAGCTACAACATATATCGATTTTAGCCATTTTCACTGGGGGTCACTTCCCATAAGAAATGATCGATCAGTGGAGCTTTGGAGATCCGTAGAAGCCAAAATACGCATAAAAAGCTTCGTGCCCATTAAGACTTTTTCTCAGGATGACAAAAGCTCCAACATTTATTGACTTCAGCCATTTTCACCGAGGGCCACTTCCTATAAGAAATGTGCGGGCTCCTTTGTAAATAATAAAAAAATTTTATAGTCCTAAAAAATAACTACAGTAAAATAAGCTATTTTAAAAATCGAATATCTCAGAAACCAGTTGACATAACTTTTTTAAATTTTTCACCGGTAATTAGAATACTTATGTAAATTTACATACAAAATCTCATACCATTATGTGTTTAAATGCAAATAGTATTTTGAAAGAAAATGTTTAAAGGGTTTTTAAATAAAATTAAATTCCAATACACTATTTAATATAAAATTCCTTTATATGCTTTAATTTTAATCCAGAATTAAATACTAAAGCTATTAATCATTGTGTGTAATTATAGTTCAAGTGTACACAAGTCATGGCGGAAAGCACTAAGTAAATATTATTTATTACAGATGCATTTTTTTTATTACGTAAGCCATGAGTAAAGAGCAGTACTGGCAGTGACAGAGTACTATCAAAAAGTAATAATAATTTGCACCATTTTCTGAAGATGCTTTATTCGAAACCAGGCCTGCCAACTGTATTTTTTTTTGCTTAATTTTGTTCGAATATATTTTTTAAAATATTGACACTTTGTATCTCAAAAACGATGCTGTTTTAATTTTTTTATACTTTTATGCTAGCTTTTTCGTAACATTATTGAAATATCCTTTATACATAACGTAAAATTTCTTTTTTTTATTTTATTATGTTTTATGTTTTAACCACATTTATGATTATTATTTTTGTACTATTTTTGCAGCTTAATTTTACGTTTTAAAATGCTGTTTTTAGGTTTCTTTTTGGGTATTTTGATGCTATTTTATCTTTTACTTCTTTATTTATATTTTTTAATAAGAAATAAGACATACAACTAAATTATGTTTTGTCCAGTGACAACTTCCGGTTTAACCGGAAATGACTTAGACTTGGATGTTTAAATGAAACTCCAGTTAGGTTTTGTTTTTTACTTATTTTACTCTAGATAATATTTTTACTACGTCAAATTGTTTTATTATTTCTAAATAATTAAGCTTGAGGGCTGTAAAGTGAATACGTTTAATTTACAAATTTTAACTAAAATGTACTTAAATTCTAAAGTTAGACTAACAGCTGAATAAAATATAGTCACTAGTTATAAAATGCAGTTTTCTGTCTAAGACATACCTTCCAAATTTAATTTCTTTACAGTTAACTAAAAATAGTTATATTGGTGACCCACTTCTGAGGGACACCTGGTATTTGGTGTTCATAAATTTAAAATACAAATAGATTAAAATTTAAAAACTTCGTGTACATTCTTCCAGCATACACCCTCTAGAGGCAGCCTTGCTGCTTGGCCTTGCGAGCAAGCGTGCCGAAGAGAAAGAAAATTAGGGTACAACCTATATCCTATATATCTTGCTCCGCGTGCTATTATTGGTCGGCGGGAACTTTTAATACTGGCGGGATTGCCAACCGACATCGGCATGTGGAGCGAGAGAGAAAGGCTGTAACCTTATTTTATTTCTCTCTCACACGCTTGCTCGCACGGCCAAGCGGCCAGGCTGTCTTCAGCAGGTATATTCTTGAGGTGTCATACAACATAATATGGAAGTTACGTTTTAATTTTAAGAGCTACTTATACTATTTTCTTTAATTCACTTTGAGATGAAAGTTAATAGGGAGTAGATTTCAGGTTACGTTGGTCTTGGGCATTAAAATACATAATGCGATAAAAGAACACGAAAATTGATATTGCTTGCTTTCAGGGTTTTCACTCAACCTAACTTTTGGAACTGCTTAGTGACTTACGCTGATCAAAAGTCTCCCAGGCCACAAAACTCAAGAACACTCTTAACCTCCCCAAAATCCCCCTTAAAGGTCACTGAGGATGATTTTGACTGATATTTTGGTCGATTGCTCTGCGGAATTTTTTGATAGTGTTGTCGAATTGTAGCCACTTAAAAGTTACAGAGCGACAGCCTGACACCCATGTACCTTGATTTTTTATCCCCAATAACTCCTTCCCCGACTTCAGACTCAAAACTCACCAACTACAGAAGATGTCAGGCTGTAGGTCTGTAACTACGAGTATTGAAGTAGCTACAATTCGACTACACTATCAAAAAATTCCGCAGAGCAATTGATCAAACTATCACGTGTCGAGAACTATCACTGTGCAAAGTTTGAAAACAATTGGCCGAAACCCATTTTTCATAAGCAAAATCTCCAGTGACCTTTAAGGGTGATTTTGGGGCTGTTGGGAGAGTTTTCGGGTTTTGTGCCCTTGGAGACTTTTGATCAGCGTGTTTGGAGCTATCACTATGCAAAGTTTGAAAACAATTGGCCGAAACCCATTTTCCATAAGAAAAATCCCCAGTGACTTTTGAGGGCGAATTTAAGGGAAGGGTTAGGGGGGTTTTCGGGTTTTGTGCCTGTGGAGACTTTTGTTTAGCCTGCTGAAAACTATCACTATGCAAAATTTATAAACAATTGGCAAAAAACCTTTTTCCATCAAAAAAATCCCCAGTGACCTTTTAGGGTGATTTTGGTTAGTTTGCAAACTTTGAAAACAATAATTGGCTTTGACACGCAAAATGTGTATATAAATATGAAAATACCACAAAAATAATAAAGTATAGGTACGATTATCACATTTCCGATGGCAACTCTGCTTGCAATCACAACTCGAAGAAAAAAGTTCTTGATTCTTGATATTGTTTTTTTGGCACTGCGGCAACTCGCCCTTTCCAGTCCTGCGATATCGCAGAGTAAGCTTTTCCGGGCTTTGTCGGTGGAAAATCTGGATGTCAAGCTCGGCGGCCCCTAAAAATTCCGATTTTTCCACAAAATTTATTTTATATCGATACACAACTTAATCAATGATAGTCACGATTAGCGGTGATCAAACCAAGGACTGCTACTGGGATTGCCTACAACCAGCTTGCTGTCTGTCTGGCATCTCACGCTGCGCGCGCAACCATTCACCACATCTATCAGAAAGTAGAAGAAGGACCCTATTAATTGGCGGCGAGTTTCCCTTCGATTTTCACGAGCAAAAACACTTTTTCCGCGCCACTGCGGTCGATTCCCACAAAAGGCTTAAGCTTCAAAACGCGTGACTGTACTGGGTAAAAGTCGAAACGGAAGTGGAGGAAAAAGTTTTAGCCTAGAAACATCGCAGACCAATAAAAAGACGACTCAGGAAAAGAGCAATCGAGGACATTTAAAAACTTAGTAATATATGTGTGTATTCACGTGAGTCATATTTTCATTGCAGAAACGAGGCAAGACAAGAGGAAGTGGTCTCTCATGCAAGGGAAGGACATTCTTGCCGAGATAAGAGAGCCAGATGGGACAAGAGGATGGCTTCTTTGATCTTGTCGCACCTGTGCACAAATTTTGGTTACTACAAATTCGTGCAATCAAAATTGCAGCAACTTTTTTCAAAAATACGCAATGTAAAGCGACCATAAGATATGGAAGTAATTTACATTGTGATGGCGGCATAATTTTTTCCCATGATATCAGTAAATAAATTGGTATTACGTAGTCTTATCGAATGTGTTTATTTAATATTCATTTTATTGCACTTATATAGTTTCCTAAAGAATTGTTGTTGCCCATGTTAAACCTTATCAACAGGTGATAACTAAATTCTCGGCTCCAGTTTTATCAACTTGCAAATTTATGTACATATTTTGTTTTGAAAATTCAACGTTGTTTTATACGCTTGTAATACAGGAAATCTAGACCAATGAGTTTTGATAAAACTGAATAGCATTTTGCTTGTTTTTAAAGTATATAATTAAAGAAATGTAAATCGTGCAATATTATTAGAAAAAGTAATAACAATTTATCAGACAATTTATGCGGCGCTAAGATAGAAACAAATAACAAGACTATAGTTTTAGTGTACAGGGTGTCCCAAATTCAAGCCTCATCATTTCGATTTCGGAAACCTAAAGAGATACGAGGTCGGTTAAATGAAGGCAAAGTTGCGCAATTTGATGCTGATTAAAATGCCACTTTAAATAGTTTAAAAATTCCGAATACTTTTGGAAAAAAACGAATATTCGCGATTTCATTTTTATTTTTTATCACTCTATTTCATTAGATATAACAAAAATACATTTTACATTCTTAATGCTACTTTTTCTGTTCTACAAGACAGTGATTAGATTAACACACGACGTTTCGTCTTTGAGCTGCTATCATCAACCATATTTTTTTTAAATACGGTCCTGGATTTTTTATTATGGATTTTACGAGCTTCTGAGGTGCCAAATCCAATAATGTATTGCATTTATGCCAAAAATTCATATTAATAGCAATTTTCATAAGAAACCATGTGTTACAGAGAGAAATCATTAAAATGGTTTTTTCGAATAAGTGCGATGCACCATTGGTTTTAGGACCTTAAAAGCTCTTAAAATCCGTAATAAAAAATCCAGGACAGTATATAAAAAAAGAAGGTTGATGATGGCAGCTTAAAGACGAAACGTCAGTGTGTAAATCTTATACCATTGTCTTCTAGAACAGAAAAAGTAGCAATAAGAATGTGAAATTTCTCTCGTTATATTTAGTCAAATAAAGTAATAAAAAAATAAATATGAAATCGCGAATAATCGGTTTTTCAAAAGTAATTGAAATTTTTAAACTTTTAAGGTGGCATTTTGATCAGCACCAAATTGCACAACTTTGCCTCCATTTTAACTGACCTCGTATCTCTTCAGGTTTTCGAGATCCCAATGATCATGCTTGAATTTGAGACACCCTGTCCAGTGTGAAATTAATTTTCTTTACTGCAATTACCTTAAATGTTTGATATGAGGGTTGGCTTTTTAGTTTTTACAAAAAAAAAAACGCAAAAAAGACAAAAAACATTAAAAGAAACTTTTATTGTTTTTCTAATACCGCCTTTAACGATTTATACACTTTTGCATAGATGCCAACCAATTCTGAAAACATTTTCAATACTCTGAAGTTGATGTCTTAAAAAATGGTTTGGGAAGGCTTAGTAGCTTCTTTAGGTGAAAATCGCTGTACACGCATCTTTGTTTTACACTGGGGAACAATTACAAACAATTAATTGTTTTTTCTTATTTCGTAAGACTGTTAGCAAACAAATTGTTGTATATCATTCAGTAATTTTTTAAAACATAGACCCGGAGCCGAGAGGGTTTTTCATGTATCATAAGCCCCACGCCGCGGCTTTGGGGGCTGATAGACATCGTTATTTTCCACTTTGATTTCTTGGTATGGCATCCCTAAAGTGTAGCTTTTAGGAGAGGTGAATTTTTAAACGTGTAAGTAATACCCATGCCCCTGGATCATAGGCCCCACTTTCATTCTTGTTTTATGTCATCCAGGAGGTCGCCAAAGTCGGCGAACTCAATGTGCCACACCAATATGACGTCACTTAAGGTCCTCTATACTGACCGAAATGTGTAATTTTTCCACTGTGGACATAGATCATGGGCCCAACGCTGTTGTTTCGTGATCGTTGGTAACAATAAACTGTAGAACAAATATTTTAAAACGCCATACCTCTGGGGCATCGCCAAGTGACCGCCATAATGGAGCAAACATGTCATTTTAGCGTTCATTGCTAAAATGACATGTTTGCCCCATTATGGCGGCCACTTGGTGATGGCCCAGAGGTATGGCGTTTTGAATTCTTTGTTCCACAGTTCATTGTTAACAAAGATCACGAAACAACAGCGTGGGGCCCATGGTCCATGTCTACAGTGGAAAAATTACAGCTTTCGGTCAGTATAGCGGACCTTAAGTGACGCCATATTGGTATGGCATATTGGGTTCGCGGACTTTGGCGACCTTCTTGACGACATAAATCAATAATCAAAGTGGGGCCTATGATCCAAGGGCATGGATATTACTTACACGTTTGAAAATTCACCCCTCTAAAAGCTACACTTTAGGAATCTCATACCAGCAATTCAAAGTAGGAAATAACGTTGTCTATCAGTCCCCAAAGCTTTGACGTGGGGCCTATGATACATGCAAAAACCCTCTGGGCTCCAGGTCTAAGAACGGTTACGACATGTCCACTGCAACAGCAGAAAGAATCATTTTCTTGGAAGTACTTTGTGAACTGACAACTTTTGTTAAATTTAGTTTATCCTAAAATACTCAACATTGGATTGTTGCGTAATTTTTAAATAATACAAATATATTCAAGTTTGGTGTAACGTAACAATGTTGTACGTATACGGACATTTCACTTCCACGGTCAAATATTTTCACCATTTTCTGACACCAATCATCGAACCCTTTTTTGTGCTTTTGTCAAATTATGCGAAATCCATCTAATCGGGAACAGATTTTCTTACAGCTAAATGTCATGTAAAATCGAATGTACACGTCGATGTTTCTGGGATGGCAACCGATTTTAGTCGATACTCACGACCTTCATCACTGACAAAAATCCAGCAAACCAATTATAAACAGTCTTCTCTGAGGGTGCTTCATCAGTTCGACCTTTTTTAAAGTCATACAAAATCTAATCCATTCTGGCTTAAAATATTTAACCTTAGTTTCATCGTAAGGAATTTAAAAATGCATCACCGTCATCGCACCTTCTCAGTAGAGACTTTCGTAGCTGTTTTTGTTCTGTAGCTGGTAATCTGGGTACTGTGGGTACCCCTCTTGTTGTACCAATTAAACAACTGGGTGTTTCAAAGGGTAGATTTCTCGTATGGAGCCTGTAGTTTATTATGCAAAACATTTCTTGTTTAGGCATCCTTATTTACGAGAAATCTGTTTTGCGTTGTTCAGCGAACCCAAAAACTGCCTGCTCTGATATTTTGGCAGTTACTAAATGAAAACAATTAAAGCGAGTATAATATTTGCACTTTCTAGATATTCCATTGCACGAATGTTAGAATGAGATTGCGGCTAGGATCATTTGTTTAGTTCTGAGAAAAAATTCTGAGATATATTTGAACCCCCAGGTAATTTAAATAGATTTTGTAAAAATATAAAATCTTAATTTATTATGGCGTTTTTAAAAACACTTCTAAATTACCTGTGGCCAATGTGCGCTTCAATTTTTAGGGTTAAGTTTCAAATTACCCTTTATATTTGGTACCGTGTATACATACCTTTTAGGTTGTTTATTATTAATACTTTTTTTTTAGATTTGGGTATGTGTCATATAATGATCTGCGTTCAATACCTAAAATGAAGCATAAGACTGTGATGGCTATTAAAGCGCCCCCCAATACACAACTGTCGGTACCTACGGGTGAGGAGTCGGGACACGAGGACCGGTATAGTATAAGGATGAAGAGTACAGATGGACCTATAGAAGTAAGTAGAACCATACAAACTATGTAAAGGTAAAAAGTGCAAAATTATTTAACAAGAATTTTTTTGAATGTTAATTTGTGTTCAGTTTTGCTAAAAGTCAAACAGGGAAAAATATAAATTTTAATGATTTTCATTTTAACCGCATAAAAGACGTTACTAAATAAAATACGACCCGTAATAATTGGTTCCACAGATGAATATATGTTACCATGATCCTTTTTGACGTGAAAAGAGTATTTACAAATTGGAATTCGCGAATAAGATAAATCTAATTTTAAGTAAAGGTTTCAGAAATTATTAGCATACAAATTTACTTGTTTTTTTTTTGTGAAAAGGTGCGTTTAACAAAAAATAGAATTAGGTAACTACTAGAACATGGCTGCTATTTTAAAAAATATATAAAAATAATAAAACAATCTTTTAATTATTGATTTAAAAAATTAATTTTCTTTTAAGTTCTTTTTTTTTTTCGTAAAATCCACTTATTAAAATGTTGTTAAAAAATAGATAATAACGTTTTAAGGAGTTTAACTTTCGCAACACAAAAAAATCTTTGTTATGGTAAAATTATTAAATACTTGATCAATATTTAAAAATTTCTTGAAAACCATTTTTAATGGCTCAATTCATTTTGCAATGAACATATACGAATTCACAAAATCACAGTGCAAACAATATATAAACAGAATATTTATTATGGTAGAATTTGACACCTCACCCGAACCTTTTACGTGCTTGGAAAACCGAAATATGACACTGGGTCTATGGCCAAGTGCTCCGGGCTCGCGAAGTCCCGTTCCCGTCGGTTTGCTAACGCTTCTGAAGGTGGAGCCACGTGCCTCAAAGCCCCCCCAAAGCTTTTCACACCTCTCAGGCTTTTCCAAGTGTTTGGCAAATCAAGTTACGCTGACTGATTTACGACAAACGCTCCCACAGACCAAATCCCGGTCCCTTCGGTCCCACTAATTTTGCCAACGCTTTTTGAGGTTGTGATTGGTTCCGTAAGGCTTCTAGTAGCTTCTCGACTCTTTCAAGAGCTCGGCAAATCGAGTTACGCTGATGGTTATCTCCAAATGAGTTTCCCGAAGGTGCTAAGTCCTTTGCCAGTATTCCCACAGATTTGCCAATGGCAAACACTGTACTAATGACCGTAACCAGGCCTCTACTGTTTCCCTGGACCTCGGCAAAGGCTTCCACAGCCTGGCCGCGGTCGCTCTTCCTACTTTTGTCTTTTTCTCTCCTCTTCTATCCCTCTTCTATCTTCAAAGATGTCGGTGACTGCTATTGCCAGCGGTTTTACTCGCGGCTGCTAAGCTAGAACTATTGAATTAAGCTGAAAAGGTCTGATGCGACGTTTTACCGTCGGCGTCTCTAATTTGTTTACGATTTTTAAAATAAATGAGGAAAATAAAATAGAAATTATGTTCTGTTCTGTGGCATAACTTCTTTTCCGCAATCCGCCTTGAAAAAACTAAAACAGGTAATGCATAAGTCTTCTAAAAATTCCCCTAGGTTTATTTTAATGGCTGGTCTCACCATCCGGGGTCCAATATTTACTAAGTTAAACTGCTCTACTGTGCCTATATCCATTAACTTGGAGCTCTTCACTCATTGAGTGCTAAATATCGACTGACGTGAAAAGCGAAAACCCCCAATATTTATGCCATTCCGCGTTTACCTGCACAGATCGTCTTCTCCGGTAGATGGTAGCGTGTATGCCCGGCATAAACGTAAATTGTTTTTTTTACAAAATACCAGAATATTTAAATAATAAAAAAATCTATTTAGAACATTTAGGGTTAACTGTACTGGTTGTGGTACCAAATATTAAAAAAATATGTAAAATTATGGAGGTTCAAATAACAAAATTATAAAATTAGTGTTATAAATTCGTGACAATTTAAATTATTCTTTTTTTAATTTAAAACTCAAGATCTTTTATTAAAATTTTCCATTTTTCAGGTATTTCTATGTCCCGAACCACCTTCGCCGGCTAAACCGCCCCGACCCATACCACCCATGGATCCATTACTGAAGGATATTGGGTTCAGTCCAGGAATGGGTCTGTTCGATTTAGTTTCTTCACCTCCAGTACCTCAGTTGATAGACAGTCCAGTACCTTCTAGTAATCATAGGCCTATATCTTCACAGGTAAATTTAGTTTAATTTTTTAGCTGCTTACCATAGACAAATATAACAATTTTATTTTTTTTAAGGTGCTTATTAAATAAACATTTAAGTTTTAAGTTGTTACTGTAGGTACAAAATTGTATTTTCCTTGTTTAAAAGTGATAAACTATAGAATATATTTAAATTTTATGAGGTAATCACCCTGTATATGGACCTTCCTTGGGAATCCACTTGGAAATTATCAAAAGTTTAATTTATACTTTGAATTATTACTTAGGCATAAAAAGAACCATAATTTTGGATCCTATAAAAAAAATGTGAAAAAGCATGTCATTTTTTCATAGAATCTGAAAAAAATTTGAAAAAATTTATCTGAATCGAAATATTTTTTTTGAAAAAATACAAAAATCATGATTTAAAAAAATCACGATTTGTTACATTTTTATTTTTTTGCATAGAAAATAAAATTTGTGTTTTTAACACTTTATCCTACCAGGTACTAATTTTATTTAAGATATTTCTTATCTAAAATCGTCAATATTATATAATTTATTTAAACATATTTTGCCAAAATGCAAAATGCTGGCTTCCGAATTCCTGTCAGAATAACAAAAATTGTTGCCTATGGCGCCAGTTGTCCAGGTTTGATCGTAAAAGTGCCAAATCGGACAGCGATGCCTAGCAAATTTCTGTTAAAACAATAAGGGTAGGTAGGTTTAAAGCGACCGATCGGTCTATTGTGGCTCACACCCTTTTATATTTCTCCCACCAGGTCCAGACTTCTAATAAATCTGATGATCCTGTTGGGAGAGAGGTCAAGGCAACAAGGTGTCATTGCCGAGGATTGCGAATCTTAATCGTGCCATTGCTGGGCACGAACACAGTATGTGTTCTGCCGATTCATCCTCCTCCATGCACATGCGACACTCGGCGTCTTCCGCTAGGCCGATCTTGTGCATGTAGTATTTCAATCTGCAGTGTCCCGTGTACAGTCCCACTAGAGTTTTAAGCTGTACCTTGATTGCTTCAGTAGTTTGACAGTACATTGTTGGTTCGGTGGGCTTATAAAGGCCTTCGAGTGTCTGATACCCAGAAGTCCATGCCAGTACCGAAGATTTTCTCTTTGTGTCCAAGCTGATATGAACTGCTTGGCCATTCCATAAGATATACCGATGACCGGTTCCGGCCGTGTGAATTTTGTTTCCGCCCCCTTTTGGCAAGGAGGTCTGCAGATTCATTACCCTCTAGGCCGGTGTGTCCAGGTATCCACAGTAATGTAACCTTATTGTTTTGACCCAGTTTGGTCAGCGCATCCTTGCAATTCCAGACGGTTTTCGAATTGCACCGGCTGGATTCAAGAGCCTTAAGAGCTGCTTGACTATCGGAGAATATTTTAACTGTCTTACGTGTGCAGTGCCGATCAACCAGCGATCTAGCACACATCTCAATAGCAAATACCTCCGCTTGAAATATGGTTGCGAGACTGCCCAGGCTGAAGAAAAACTCTGCCCTCGGTCTCTGTCCATATATTCCAGCTCTAACATCGTCCTTGGTTTTGGAGCCGTCGATGTACCAACAGATGTCAGCCCGGAGCAGGTCGGTAGTTTTTCGACTCCAGTCCTTCCTTTGTGGTAGACTACACTGTAGGGCCGGTTGTAATTGGTTGCTGTAGGCATTAGGTCTGAGGGCATTCCCAGTCTGTCACAGGTCAGGATATTCCTGAGGAGACTGGTGCTCTCCATATGACACGCCTGCGGTTTGTTACTGACCGCTTGATAGAGTCTGTAGGTTGCCCACCTTGCCTTGGAGGGCTTTCATGGCGCCGTTGGTGTCGAGCGCGCCCCTGATCATTAGGCAGGCCTGTCTCTGTAGGCTAGATAGCTTGGCTTGGGTCAGCCGCTGCTGCCCCTTGCGCCACCATGCCACAGAGCCATACATGATCATTGGTCTTATGACTGTCACGTATAGCCAGTACATCTGTTTTGGTTGCATGCCCCAGGATTTGCCACAGATCCTGCGGCATGTCCAGAAAGATAGGTCGCCTTACGGGTGAAACAATAAAAGTCGCCGCTGATTAAAGACTCGGCATTATTTTCCATCTTGCGGCCAAAGATGACGAGTGATTTTCATTTTTTGTGGACAAAAATTTGTAATAAGTTAAGATGTCAACCCTCCATAAAGTGGTAGGAAAATAGACTATTTGGCAACATTATATACAAAAATCCTACAAACCTGCTGGAAAAACTGGTACTAGAGCCATATGCCAAAAATTTAGAGTTGAAATGCAAGGTCTTGTCGACAGAGTGATAGTTCATTCAATCTCAAAAAATCCATAGGGAACAAAAACGAAATTGAAAGTACTATAAGGAAAAACATATCAAATATTCATCTGAAAAGATTAAGCTAAGATTCCCTTAAAATTCTTAAACTCATCTTTATTTCAGTGGATATACTACAAAAAAAAAACGATGCTAGTATTTCCGATCTTGTAAGACAATTAAAAATATTAGAAACCCGTTTTGACCACATTGATTTTAACTTTTAACTAACAAATGTCAGAATTTAAAAAGCGGTACAAACAGTGTATAAAAACGCTCATGATTTGTACGTATTTCTTCTTGACCTAACAACATCGCAGCGAGAACAAACATTAACAAAAAAAAAACCCTGCTTTAAAAACAGTAAAAGAGTTTTTATCAAATAGTGATTTACTACCACTGATCATAAAATATCTTGCCAGATATGTTTGACAATGATATTCTCAAAAATGTAAAACCCTTAGAGTGTGAAAATCCCAACGAAATATACCCATTATTCAAACAGAGTTTCCTATAATAAGACTATTTTATGCTGTTGCTTCTTTGGCATCAGCTAAAAGAATATTTTCAATATTTGGTATGGTCCACTTCAATCTCAGAAATCGACTAGGAACCGAAAATGCCAGTAAATTAGATTTTTTTTTCAAATAATTTATTTAGTTAAATATAATGATTTCAATAGTTTTAGTTTTTCTTTTAAAGCTGTTTTTGTACCATTTAGAAAAAAATCTCTATATGAGGGGTTAGTTGAAAAAGTAATTTTTATTTTCAATTTTTAAATAGGAGGTAATGCTTTTAAATTATTACATACATTTTTATTCGGAACAAGTTTTTCAAATATTTTTTTTTCTAAGTAAGTTTTCTCTCATTCTATATTTGTTAATTTGCACCCACCCCTTATATGTTAAGGTTTATTCAAACTTAGCTCAGTATTTTGTGAGTTTAAGGACATGAACAATCAAGATTTTTTTTTTTTTTTTTGAGAAATAGACAATAAAATAGGTTCCCATATGAATTGACAATTATGATAGTCACTGTAAAATATTAGTAGTGTATTAACTTATGACAAATCATGATCTACTTATCAGTTTTACCTAATATGTGGTTCCCACTCTATTTAAGGTTTGTCGATCGTTGTCCTTCATCAAGGAAGAATTCGATACCGATTGCCAAAGTACATCCAGTCCTCAGCCATCAACCTCTACCTCACAAGACTCGGGCTGCGGGCCGCCTACCGGTGATTCTATGTCAAGCTCACTGTCCTTCACAAATTCACCCTCAGTGGTGCATTTGGATCCAAGACTGGAGTCTCCTAACGAAGGAATGTCGCAAGGTGGGCTCAGAACGCCCTTTAGGGTGGCCTTTTTCGGAGACAGTCCTTTGGGAGGCCTTAGGGGGCTTGGTAGTAGTGGCAACAGTACGAATGGTAAGGGTAGTAAATTATTTAATTTTACGATTTTTGTTTTAGTTTATTATGGGAAAATTTGTCTGTAATATTTTTAACGAAACGCCATTTCTGGAAAGGATAATACAGAAAAAGCTTAGGTCAAAGTTCATATGAAATAGTCGAATTGATAACAACTTTGTACTCTTACTACAATTTCTAATTGTCAAACATCAATTTATTACGAATGTACAACTATAAGAGAATTATTATAAATATTTCTTACAGTTTTTTAAGAGGGGACTTTTCAGATATGTTAGATAACAATCAATATAAAATTATTTGTGAATGGAAAGTCACATCTGGCTATGTTGCTAATATTGTCAAATAGTAACTGCGTTCTGGGATTCTATCTGTGACTTGTGTTATATTGAAATCACATCACAGGCAGAGTTCTAGCGATGCACTTACTTCATGCACCCAAATCTGAAGACGACATCACTAATTGAACACTTACATATATTTTAACTATAAGGTAAGAGTGTTAAATGTAGAACTAACTCTAATGACAGTAAGCCC
Source organism: Listronotus oregonensis (assembly GCA_019359885.1). NCBI lineage: Eukaryota > Metazoa > Arthropoda > Insecta > Coleoptera > Curculionidae > Listronotus > Listronotus oregonensis. The sequence goes on along the minus strand of JAHBCN010011221.1, from coordinate 2,443 downwards.
ACTAAAATTAACAAATAATTATATTGATACATACAAACAAAATTTGTACCTTACCAGTAAGCTTGGTATTAATCTTGGTAACTTTCTTCATGGTTGGTTCATAAACCTATATTGATTATATAAATTAGCTATTCAGCAATAAATGTGAACATGCCTCAGACGTAAGTTTGGAGTGTTGCCAAACCAAAAGCAGATTGCATTATGCCCTAATGTAAAATGTAAATTCTAATATTTAGTTTTGCAGACCAGTCTTTAACCCTGATTTGGAAAGCAAGCCCAGGATAATGCATATATCTCTTTCACAGAATCTTCAATAAATATTGGATTTGATCACCAAATATCTTGTACATTTTATTGTCTTGATGACACAAGCCCATCCTACTTTATTTATGAGTGGCCAAGTTCTGCCTACCAAAGAGTAATTTAATCTTGTAGATGTAACTTTCAAGAATGACCTTAACTGGCATGAACATATTACATCAATAGCCACAACAGCTTCAAAAATGATTGTTTTCCAATTTTGAGCCAGAAAGTATCTTACCTTTTGATCTCTATACTCTCTACCTATTCCAAATTAGACCTTTCTTGGACCGTTGCTTTCATAACTGGGAAATGGAGCCTCCCGTAACTCTTGATTATTTCCATTCAAGAATAGTCGTTCGCCTTATTTATAGCTGCACTGTTACAAGAAAGCTTCCACCTCTGAGCCATCGACTAGTTCTAGGGTATCTGCATCTTTTTCATGAGTATTTTCACGGAATTAGAAGAACTGAAGAATTAACCAGTAATATTTCTCTCCTAGTAACTCTTATTACAGCAATACGAAGTGCTACTCTCATACATCATTTAACAGTCCATCTGAAGAACACTGAACTTTCGACTTTGTCTGCATCTTTATTTCCGAAGTATTTAGTCTGTGAAATCTGCTGCCACAGAGGTGTTTTCTTTTATCCTTTTTTGAAAAAGAAATTATAAAACTTAAAACAGTTTATCTAGTTTCAATGGCTTTGTTAAAAGTATATCTTATATAGTTTTTTATTGAAAAATAGACACTAAGCTAAATTAGGATTAAAAAAAACATTAGTTTGATAATTCGTATAAAGGTGCGTATTCATTTAGCACGGCTGCCGCGCGAAGTGTCTGCATTCGGCTTCGAGCATATACTAACCCCAGCGTACCTGATTCGCCGATTATTTAAATCGGCGAATCGGGTACGCTCTAAAAGATATAGCAACGGCGATGACTGTTGCTTTCTCTTTTTAATGCGACCACGTTTTCAGCGCTTTGCTTAATCCCTCCAGGTATATGCTCGAAGGCGGTCGGCACCCTAAATTTGGTTCGATGAGTTTCATTGGTTTGATCACGGCTGTGCTCGCCTTTCGCGTGCACTGGTTCGGTTTCCACTTTCCACTGCAACGATAACGTACACGCCGGCCGCGATAAATGGATATGCACCTTTATATATTATATTCTAACCAGCACATAGACAACGAGTTTAGTAAAAATAAATTACTTAGTTCCAGTTGGCCTAAATTTTTTCAATAAATTTAAAGAAAACTCAAAAGACTTACTATAAGTTTGAAACTTTGCACATATATGTAAAATTATAAAAATAAAAATGTTCTCCTTTGACATATCTCCATATTTTAAAAGATAATGCCAGGCGTACTGTAAATATGTCATTCGTCCATGCAAAAGCTAAACTTGCTGTCCTGTTTTTTTTTTCCTCATAGCTAATATACCGTATGTTTTAAAATTAACAAATCATTGTATTAGTTCATTATTCATCGTGTTCATCATCTAATATGAAGACATTGCTTTGCAACTGCACTGAGCTGGATCCCGTGCGGGCTGCTCCCTCATTCGTAGCACCATGGGATTCAGCTCAGTGAGGTTCGTCTAACAGCTTGGGATACTGCGCTTGGGTAATATGTGCTTCATTGATATTAAATGTATTTATCACTGCTTTTTCAAGGGTTGCTTGTATAATGTAGTGTCACTCTGTGTCAACGATAAACAATGGAATAATTTTATAAATACAATTCGCCAAACTACTAGTTAAACCACACTCTATGCTTTAAACTATTTTTATTATTGCTTAACGGTAATGTCACTTAATTTTATCGTTTTTAGTATCTATGGAAAAAAAAAACAATTTGGTATTTATTTTTAAACACTTGCAAAAAATTTACAAATTATTTTGACTTTTTACTTTCGCGTGTTGACTTGTGTTTATCAAAATACCAACCGGTGTCTGCTTGAGTAAGAATGTAGAAATATACTGTTTTGGGTACTCTTCTATTTATATCTAAATTAATGATCTGCTTGATATTGATCAGACTGCTGAGTACCCTGTTGTGGGGAAAAACCACACGTGTGGTGATTTGGAGTTGCCCGTGAGCCTTTGGGTGGTGCAGGAGAGGCTGAAGGTGGTTTGTGCAAA